>VSMD01109630.1:0-10466 GCA_008750895.1 Mirza zaza
AAAACCATATATATGTGCTTGTACATTCTTCAGTTGTATGACCAAAACTTAATAACCTGTCTCTGGTTATTTGTAACAGTATCTTTTATTTCCAGGCAAATGTACAGGAGTGGCAGGTTGCTCAATCTTAGCATTTTCTCTCTCAAGTTCCAAATAAATGCTCTACTCTAGGAAGACAGATGCTTCCTAACTGCCTATGTGGATCTGACATACTGTTTTCTCCATATAGTTTACCAAGAGTAAATCACTAACTCTTTTTCTTCCCACAGTAAGCAGATTTCTTTCATCTAATGCAGCTTAGGGAACATCATTATTGTTTTGGATTTCTCCAGAAGATTTAATTTCTGTCAGTGAGACGCGATTTTATATTACGTATTTCCAAGGGTATATTCCCTTTTTGTCTTAAATTCCCTCCTTGCCTGCCATTATGACTTCAATTTTTGAACCTACCAGTTGCCTTGAGACTGTAAAGCACAAGTTGTCATTTCAGCTTTGAATCTTGTCTCCTTAAAAAGACATCTATTTTGTAAATACAGACGGGGCAGGATTTATTTTCGACCTCCTCCTCCTTTATGTCACATTTTCCAGCTTTCTGTCCTCTTGAATCAGGTTTCTCACCCAAATATAAAACTTCAGGGATTCTTATTTGATATATTTTAGTCATTATTAGGAAGACTTCTCATCTCTTTCATGAGACAATATATATTGAGGTTATTAGTTAAGATGCTTTTGGTTACAGACAACAGTGTACCCATCTCTATCTCTAATTAGCTTTTTAGAAAAGGTAATCTATTGGCTCATGTAACTGAAAAGTCAAGAAGTACACACAGTTAAAGAAGGGTTTGAGTGAGTGGTTAAAACAATGTTACCAGGACCCAATATCTCTTTTTATATCTTCTGTTTCTCAGGATTTCCTCTTTACTGTTGGTTCCATTATGGCAGATATTCCTTTCATGGTTCCAGGATGGCAATGAACACTTAGGGCTGTATATTTCATTATTAATGTCCAGTAAGAAACAGAGAATCTCTGTCACCAGTAGTTTAAATAAAACCTAAGAAAAGAAAACCACTGGCTCTGACTGGCTTGAGTTACATGCTCTTTGAACTATTAATAATGCATGTGCCTAGTGAAAAAGATAATGCTGATTATACAGTATGAAGTCAACCTACCCTGGCAGTTTAGTCACTTCTACCCAAACTACATGATTAGGAAATGTGGTATACTTTTAGGAAGAAGGAATGGGAAATGTCTGCTGAAGAGGCAACTAACAAATGTCCATTACAAGAGGCATTTCTCAAGTCTCTTTTCCTGCCAAAACAGAAAGTTAATCAGTTTGGCAATAAGTATAATAGTAAGCAGATCATTAGTAACTATTGAACTGTTAGTATACTGATCAGGTTTCACTTTCTTGATTATAAGAAGTAGATAATTGAGTTAGGAAAGTAAAGAAGTAACAAAAAAAGCAACTCTCTACCGAGACTGTGAACATTGCATGGTCTGGAACAATCTATTCATATTTGTATTCTGAGCACCAAGCATAGTGTTTGGTACCTAGAAAGAATTCTGTAAATGTTCAGCTCTGAATTTCCAAAGTTTACAAAATTTTCCCTATATATGTCATCTCTTTGCTACAAATAATAATTTCTTGTGAGATACAAGGCAATTATTATTATTTCCATTTTATAGATAAGAAACTGAAGCTTAAATATTAAATACTTTTTCCCAAATATTAAGTGGTAGAGTCAGGGCTTATATCCAGGTTTTCTGATTTTAAGTTGCATGATTTTTTACATTATTCCACATTGCTCCATATGCTTCAGAATGTGACCAGCTGAGGGAAATTGTGATTTTTCTTTTCAACAGGCAATCAGATCCTCCCTTTTGAAATTTAATTTTACATTGGTAAATTTTATAAAAACCAGCCAAATAGTATATATAGACATTTCCAAATGACTGTTTTCATGTAGAGATCTTCTGACACCCTGACAACAAACCAGGTCATTCAGAGCCAGTGGGGCTCATTAATGAAGTTAGTGACAGATAAGCATTCAAAGTTAACATAGATTCTTTAAAAGCATCAAGAATATTAAAGGCCTTCCTTTTCATTATTTTCTGTTGCCTATTTCTTCCTTTTCATTCTTTTCTATGATTGCCAGGTCTGAAGAATAAGAGCATTATACTCTTTGATATATCACTCTGATTATAATTTGTCAAAGGAATCACAAAAATCTGAGTCTACTCACAAAACTGAACATCTGTCAAAAAGACCAATACTAGGTAATAAGTAGTTAATAAATGACAAAGTCCTGGGTGATGCTATATGAGAACATCTAGTTATAAGAGTTATATAATCATTCTCAACTAGTTCCTTCAAAGAATTAAGCCCTAATAATTTTTCTCTTATAAATCTATTAATAAAATGGTATTAGTTATGTATAATCCTTGGGAGAACTAAAGAGTCACTCAAATAATTTTCAGTGTATACTCTAAAATTCAGAATATGATAACTTAAAATCTTGGTTATGAATATGGAAACTTCCAGTTACTTTAGTTTGAAAACCAGAATGATTATTATAGCTGTTGTGGCTGCTTTATGAGATGAGAATACAAAAGACAGACAAGCTTCAAGTTTGGTACATTATGGAATATTCATAATTCATAAAACAAAGCTATATGTGGAAAATTCAAATACTAGTCATCAACTTATATTCACTAATAATTTAACTAAGATACTAGGCCTTTGACTAACCCAAGTTTATTTCTGGCCAGGTATGGCTTTGAATATAGGGTTAAAGACTTCATCTGGTAGTATATCTCCCAAGAGACGGCTGATGCTATATTATTGGGGTTTTTTCTGTCCAAATTCCAGGTTTTTTTCTTTTTCTTAAGTATTTAAAGCCACATTTCACTTTATTATTTGTTTCTCCCTCTCTCATTTCTTAACCACAATAGGGATTCAGACTGATTTTGTTTTGGCAGCCATAGTCCAAATTATCATTGCTAAAGGGTGAATTATGAGTTATACTTATTAGTTTAATCTTTTCCTATCTGGAAATGTTTGCAAACTATCATTCAGCCAGTGGTTGAACTAATATGTATCCTTAAAAGTTGTTTCTGAAGATTAGGAATGACAAAATTTGTATCAAGATTCAACTCTACAAATGGTTGTAATGAGAACACAGTGAAGAAAAAGAAAATGAGATGCAAAATTATGGGGAAAAAATAAACAAGGTTAATAGAGATCAAACATTAGCTTGACCAATCTGTGTAGATTTTACAACTCAAAGTGATCCTCTAATGGGGTTATTTTAATTAAGCCCAGCAATTTATTTAAAGATATCTGATGAAATTGCTAAAACAAAAATAAATTCTGAGCAATAAATTTCTTTGAAGTCATGGGATAAAAGTTCATTGCCACAAACTATGGAATCTTAATGATAGCAGAGTATCTTAGGCACAGAAGAAACTCTATTAAATTCCTTGATGGAATAAAATCAGTGGAACTTACACTTCTATAAGAAAGCATTGCTGAAGATCCATGGGAACAGAGCAACACATATTCTACAATATGTTATAGTCTATCTCCAAGGAGAAAAAGTAGGATGTATGTTTGCAAGGTCATTAATGCAAAAGCCTCTTGTCTTACCCGTTCATCTGTACTGCCTGTTGAATGATGGGAATAATTGATGAGGCCAGGAATGGGCTGCTCACCGTGTGCCATGATAACAGCAGGACTGGTGTAGAATGGATGCTTCTAATGCACAACACATAGCAACTATGAACATAGTGACAGGAAAACATGAAACTATACAAGCAAAATGATTAAAAAGAAAGTGAAAACAAATGGAAAAATGAAATGTCAAAATTTTCCAAATGTCTAGATTTCATCTGATTTTAGACTAAAATCAGTTTAGATTTTAAAAGCTATAGGCTTTTTTCTTAAGATTGAAATTGATGGTACTTCTTACTCTTATAATTAAGAGTAAAAGAGTTAAACAACATATAATAATTTTTAAATCCCCATATTTCACCAATAAATTTCATTAAAAAAATCACACACTACTTAATAGCTTTAAGAAAGTACTTAATGACCACTGAATAGATCTGGAGAAGAATCATCTGATCATCAGTGAAGGAAACACCTACTGGTTGCCTGAATGAATACTTCAGAATAATTTCTCTATGATTCTGATCTATATGTTATATTAAAAAAAAACCTCATTATGCTTGTAGCCAAAATATCTGGATGATTCATAAAACTCTAAATTACTTCATGTAGCAATTAAATTTTCAATCTTTATGCTATCAATCAATGAACAATCATCATTCCTAAAAATGATATGCTATTTTCGGAAGATATTAAAGCATACTAGGTGGATTTTACTAGGTACGGATAATAATGTAAACTATGTTCTATGACTTTAAGATGACTAAATTTACTCAAGTACCTCACAGTACTATATTTACTCCCAGAATTGCCCAAAGAGAATTTGTAATGCTTCTGGTATTGTACTAATAATATTTGTTACTTTATTAAAAATATAGATATATTCATTTCCTCTCTATACCACTAGAATAATTTGTGTAAAGTAATATTTGAAAAAGTGCTTAGTTAAGGAAAATTCAACAATTGCTAAAAAGCCTTGTCTTTTTGAAAATCTTTATTAATCTTTCCAAATTCATTTCTTGAATTATCTAAGAAGGCCTTATGTCTTCAGTTTGTTATTCCTTTAAAAATTTGTGAAGTTTTGATTATATAAACATTGTATATTTGATATGTCCACAAAAATGACATCTCCAAAGAGTTCTTAAATGCCATAAAGCTTATCATTGCCACTATTATTTCAGTAGGTAACAGTGTATCCTTAATGCCTCAGAGCTCAAAAAAACTTCAATGCCTTCAAGAAATCTACATCAGGCCGGGCGCGGTGGCTCACGCCTGTAATCCTAGATCTCTGGGAGGCCGAGGTGGGCGGATCATTTGAGCTCAGGAGTTCGAGACCAGCCTGAGCAAGAGCGAGACCCCATCTCTACTATAAATGGAAAGAAATTAATTGGCCAACTAATATATATAGAAAAAAAATTAGCTGGGCATGGTGGCGCATGCCTGTAGTCCCAGTTGCTTGGGAGGCTGAGGCAGCAGGATTGCTTGAGCCCAGGAGTTTGAGGTTGCTGTGAGCTAGGCTGACGCCACGGCACTCACTGTAGCCTGGGCAATAAAGTGAGACTCTGTCTCAAAAAAAAAAAAAAAGAAATCTACATCAAGAATGAAACATACTGGTGGAGTATCATAGACATCTCTGTTCTTTTTTTAGGATGCCATGAAGAGGGATTAAATTTATGGAGGGATGGGATGGAAAGAGAGATGAAATCAGCACATTTACCTGTGGGTCCTTTAGATCTCTGAGTCTCTCTCAGCAGGCTTACCTTGGCAGCAATAGCTGCTGCAGTTATATGTGATGAGGAACTATCTTCTGTTGAAGCAACACCACTGTCTTTTTTCTCTTCTTCCTCTTCCTCACATTGAACCCCTTTGTCTTCTGTCTGTTTATGGGGGCTGGTTGTGGGAGGAGGGGAAAGAGGAGGTGGAGGGGAAGGCAAATCTTCAAGTTCATCATGCACCTCCTTTACTTTTACAATGGCATCACGTAAAAGGTCAATGGCATGAGGTAGAGCTGGCAGTATGAACTGAAAGCATTCCTGTACACAAGAGGAAGAAAAAGAAATTAAGATGAAGCACTTTTTTAGTCATATAAAATGGTGGCAGTCAAATCGAGTTGTGATGTTGGATCTGTATTTCCCCCATCAATCTCAAGAATGATCATATTTAAAGCATTATCTTTAAAATGTGAAATATGAAGTAAGGCATATATTACAGTATTTTCCATAAGAAAAGGACTACAGTGCTATAAAAACACACACTGCATTTTTTAAATGTAAAATTTCTATACAACTTTGGAGTTTAAAGATGCATTATGAGAAAGGTAGGAAAAGCAGGAAAGAGTTTTTACTTTTTCAGTTAGAGCAAGGCACTAGAACTAAGAACCCACATGAGGACCAGATATTTTGTTCAGACTACCATCATAAAGTATAGCTAGGCAACATTGTACAGTATATAAAAAAAATAGAATTCAGCTTGTAAAGAGCACTGCATAAAAGTCAATATATTAATAATTTGTTGCTGAGGTGCTCATTATTACCTGTAATGTATTACCAAAAGAGAACAGGCAAGAACTTAAAAGCCAGAACATAGGGCCAGATATGTTTGTGGAATAGCTGGGGGGTTTTCTCTTTTATATTTAAAGCAATATTAAAAGCTAAGATATAAAGAAGTATCTTTAACATTTGTAGAGGGTTACTAGGATACCTAGGAAGATGCCTAATCTTTTGACCTTTCTTTGTATGGCATAGTAAGCTTAGTGTTTCAAGATTGTATAGTAAATAATTTAATGTTGACCAAAGAGAAGTCTAGCCATTACCCTTGGATTCTGGGAGGAGATCTCTAGGCCCTCAGAATGTCATGCATAATAGGAATGTCTAGTTTGCCTGGGAACTCTGGCCACCCGGCAGTCTAACAATGTGATTTATTCATATGGCTTTGGGCAACATGGTATTTGACACTAAAGGCATTAGCCTCACCTCCAGAAAGGACTAGACTAAAGGTTAGCCACACTGGCAGTATGTGATTGGGTCCCAATAAAAGCTCTGGACATCAAAGGCTCAGTCAGGTGAGCATCCCCAGCTGGCAACACTCCATGTATATGGTCACATATCAGTGCCAGGAGGGTAACACATCCATGACTCCAAAAGAAGAGTACAATAGAAGTTCCTTGTTTGGTACCTCTCTTAGACTCTGCCCTATGTACTTGTTCCTTGGGTGACATTAATCTGTATTCTTTCCTTGTAGCAAACAATAACCGTGAGTATAACAGCTTTCCAGGAGTTCTGTGAATCCTAGTGAAATATTAAAAATGAGGAGTCCTAAAACAGACTCCCCTGAATTTACAACTGATGTTAGAAGTGAGAGAAGTCTTATGGAGTACTCCAAATTTGTATGTAGCTACTTTGTGCAGTTGGCTAAAATTCTTTACAGTTGATGTCAGAAGTGGGAATCACTAGAAAGATCCTAACTCACTGAATCACATATCTTGGGGAGAGGAAGAAAGAGAGGGTAAGGAATGATGAGCCTTTGATCCCTGGATAAACACAGGGTCAACCACAGCATGCAATTGCTACTATACTGCTATCAGTTACTGGAAACAAATCCTAAGGAGTAGTCTCACTGAATGCAAAAAGAAATGTAAAATATCAAGAAACAGGGGGTTAGGCTTCAAGATGGCTGACTAGAAATGCTGGATGCCAGTTCTCCTCAAAAAGAAGAACAAAAGTTACAAGTGAATAATCATAACTTAAAGAGAATACCAAAGGGAGCGTGCTGGAGCATAGCCGAGAACTCAGGGGAAGAAGCTATGGTACAGAAAAAGAAGAAAGCAAGAGGCTGGCAGAGATCAGGTAGGAACCCCAAGGGACTTGGTATTGCATGGAAAGGATAGGTGGGGGTGTTTTGGCTCCTCTTGAATCTGTGGCAGACTGCCAGCATATGAACTGTTGGAGAGATCCTCTACCCTTACAAAACCAAACACTGGTGTGGGCGGCAATTTGGGGTCATCTGCAGGGCATTGTACTTGATTCTGAACTTGCACTGGGTCACCTGCCTTCCGCCCAGACTTAAGTGGTGATGACAGGTCACCATATTGAGGTCGCAGGTGTTAGGGAGACTCAGTCTTTGTTTTTTCACATCACAGGAGCCCTCACTGATATTCCCTAGTGCTGACTTGGAGGATGGCAGCCATGCAGGGATTGCCATCCCCAGGAGAGTTGCAGAGTTCCAGCAGTCTAGACCTCTAGGAGTGCCGCTCCAAAGAAAGGAAAAGTGCAGCACTCCAAGGGAACCACCCTGGAAACAAAGGAAAGCAGAGTACATATTTTCCTTAGTCTGAGGGCTCCTGCTTGTGGGTGTGGAGTGGCAGTGGCACTTCTGGCAGAGACACAAAGGCTGTGCTTGGCTCTCTGTGGGAGGACTGTAATTCCATTCCACTGGCTGAGCTGCTTTGATGCTTGGGCCCCGGTGTAAAGAGCCGAGTCTTCCCCATCTCTTCTCCCCACTGCTGCAGACACAGCTGTAGCTGCTTTCACTAGATGTGAGCACAGGTGCACCAAAGGATGGCCTTTCTGGGGATGTTAAGGGTGACTGAGTCCCCACTAGCAGTATAGTCACTAAGACAGGCTAGCATGAAAGGTGGAACACTTCCCCATTTCTACACAGAGTGGCAATGTCCCTGCAGCAGAGAGCAGGAAATCCAGGGAGGGAAGAGGCTTTGTGGCACAAACATTTTGGCAGTGATCTGTGGGGCATGCATCTTTCACAACTCTTGGCTACCTTGCAGCCTAGAGATCAACAGCAGTGTCTAACTAAACTGAGCTTCATGAGTGCTGGGATGGGCATGTGACAAGGAAATGAAGTGCATTCCTGCCTGCAGAGGCCGTGGTACTAGGGCGGGCCCCCAAATTCCCACAGTGACTGAGGCCCATTTCACCAGAAGCTCCTCCACCCCCCTTGTCCAACTGGTGCTTGTGCTTGCCACTGGGGGACCCAAAGATGGGCTTGCCCAGCACAGCTCTGCCTAGCTTCATCACCCCCTTCAGGGCTATGCAAGGAGCTTAGGCAACTGTGCATTCCATAGACCAGCCCATTGCATGTAGCAACTGAGAGCCTCTACTGGTAAACAAAGATATAGCATAAACCTGACTGCTGCTACCACAGCTGGCTCTTACTTGCAAGTGCCATCCTGGCCTGGAGTCAAACTGCACAAATCAAAACAAAATCTGCAAACACAAATGCCCAGAGGTTAGAAATGAGATAAGCTTCTTGAGTTCTCTGCTGGCCCATCAGGAGGCTGTAAAGCCTGCTCATACTCCCAATACGTTGCTACTACATCCATCATTTAAGAAAGCTGCCTTACTAAGACTATAACTATCTATAACCTAGGAATTCACACAGAGTCTTTGCCACTGATAGCACCTATGAGCAAAGCCAAATGACTCTACATAACTTACATTATAGTCACATCCTTAAGGGAAAAAAATCCCATCCAAAGGGAAGTAAGTTAAAAAATAAGAAGAGATAGTTTCTCCAGATGAGAAGGAATCAATGTAACAATTCTGGAAGTATGAAAAAACAGAGTGTTAAGACACCTCTAAAGGATCACTATAGCTCTCTAGCAAAGGATCCTAACAAAGTCGAAATATTTGAAATGCCAGATAAACAATTCATAACACTGATTTTAAAGAAGCTCAATGAGATCCAAGAGAAATCTGAAAACCAATACAAGGGAATTAGGAGCCCAATTCAGGATATGAATGAGAAAACTAAAGATGTGTATATATGTGTGTATGTGTGTGTATACACACATACATGTGTGTATACACACACATACATGTATCTCAAACTATTGGAAATGAAAAATTCATTGATGAAATTACAAAATACAACTGAAAGCTTCAACAATAGACTACACCAAGCAGAAGAAAGAATCTCATAACTTCAAGACAGGTCTTTAGAATTAATCCAGTCAGATAAAAGTAGAGAAAAAAGAATTAAAAAATGAACAGAGCCTCTGAGAAGCACAAGATTAGGTAAAATGTCCAAATGTATGAATCATAGGTATTACCAGAGGAGGGAAAAAAACAAAAAGTTTGAAAAATCTATTTGAGGAAATATTTAAAAAGAAAAAAAAACTTCCCTACACTTCCAGAGATTTAGACATCCTGATAAAATAGGCTCAGAGAACTTCATGAAAATACACTGCAAGGAGGACTTCATCAAGACACATAGTCATTAAACTCCCTAACGTCAACAGGAAGCAAAAAATCCTAAAATCAGCAAGAGGAAAGCATCTAGTCACCTATAAAGGAAATCCCATCAGACTGACATTGGACTTCTCAGTAGAAACTGTACAAGCCAGAAGAAACTGGGGTCTTATTTTCAGAATTCTTAAAGAAAAAAACTGCCAACACCAAATTTTGTATCTAGCTAGAGTAAGCTTCATAAGTGATGGAGATATAAAGTCTTTCAAAGATAAGCAAATGCTGAGGGAATTAGTCACCACTAGACTGGCCAGCCTGAAAGAAAATACTCAAGGTTATTCTAAACATGGAAATGAAAGGTCAATACTCACCATTAATAAAATACATTAGAGTATAAAGTACACAAGTCTTACAAAACAATTATACAAAGGAGGGTACAAAGCAACTAGATAACAGTTAACATTATGGCAAGAACAAAGCCTCATATATCAATAATAACCTTGAACATAAATGTATTAAATGCCTCACTTAAGAGATATAGATTGAAGGAATGGTTAAAAAAAAAGCATGGCACAATGATATGCTGCCTACAAGAAAC
>VSMD01109636.1:0-92516 GCA_008750895.1 Mirza zaza
ACCACAATGAGATATCACTTAACTCCAGTGAGAATGGCCTTTATCAAAAAGTCCCCAAACAACAAATGCTGGCGTGGATGCGGAGAGAGAGGAACACTCCTACACTGCTGGTGGGACTGCAAACTAGTTCAACCTCTGTGGAAAGCAATACGGAGATACCTTAAAGCGATACAAGTAGATCTACCATTTGATCCAGCAATCCCACTACTGGGCATCTACCCAAAAGATCAAAAGTCACTTTATGAAAAAGACACCTGCACTCGAATGTTTATAGCAGCACAATTGCAAAGATGTGGAAACAACCCAAGTGCCCATCAATTCATGAGTGGATTAATAAAATGTGGTATATGTATACCATGGAATACTACTCAGCTTTAAGAAACAATGGTGATATAGCAGCTCTTGTATATTCCTGGATAGAGCTGGAACCCATTCTACTAAGTGAAGTATCTCAAGAATGGAAAAACCAGCACCAGCACCAGCACCACCAGCAAATTGTACTCACCAGCAAATTGGTATTAATGGTTCAACACCTAAGTGGACATATAGGAGTAACATTTATCGGATGTCGGAAGGGTGGGAGGAGGTGGAGGGGATGGGTATATACAACCACAATGAGTAAGATGTGCAACATTTGGGGGATGGACACACCTGAAGCTCTTACTTCAGGGGGTAGGGGGGCATGGGCAATATATGTAACCTTAACACTTGTACCCCCAGAATACACTAAAATAAAAAAAAAGAAAAAGAAAAAAAGAAGCAAGTGATCAAGCCATGAAAAGATATGGAGGAATGTTAAATTCATACTACTAAGTGAAGGAAGCCAATCTGAAAATGCTACATATTATGTAATTCCAATTATATGATATTCTGGAAAAGGCAAAACCATAGAGACATTAAAAGACCAGTGGTTGCCAGGGGTTGAGAGGAGGGAGGGAGAACAGGCAGAGTGCAGGAGACTTTGTCCTGCTGGCATAAGGACAGACATGGATCGATGGAATAGACAGGAGAATTCAGAAAGAAACCATCACACCTATGGTCAATTGATTTTCAAAAAGAGAGCCAATACCATTTGGTGGGGGAAGGGACAATCTTTGTGACAAAGGATGCTGGGACAGCTGGGTACCCACATGCAAAAGAATGAAGTAGAACACCTTTCCTCACACCATACACAAAAATGATCTCAACATGGATCAAAGACCTAACTGTGAGGACTGAGGCTGGAAGGCCAGGCTACCGGGCCCAGAGGCAGGGGTGCTGGGTCGCCACCTAGTTGGGCCCCCTGAGTCTTCTATAATGATCGTTATCATTATTTTTTCCCTGGACTTTTGAGGTTGGCAGGTGTCAATAACAGGTCTTGGAGGGAATCAGTTGAGTCTGGAAGGCTCTGTAAAGATTTTTCATCCTTCATCCAATTTATCTGCTTTGGAAGTTCACTCCCAGTGACAATTTGGGGGGATAATTTTGCAGTTAATAACACCATCCCTCAAGAATGCAAGAGCCTTAGCACCCCCTAACAGCCCCCCCCCCTTTGACATCTACAGGAATGCCAGCCTGGTGGAACGAAGAGAAGTGGGCACAAAGTTGCTCGATATGGAATGCTTGTGACAGCCTCATTGGCAGATCAATCACAAAGACTGTCCTGATCCTCCACACCTCCCTGTATCTACCCCTTTCCAACGTCACTTTGCAGCTCAGTCCGTTAACAGGTGGAACCAGCTTCTACTCCCCTTGAATCTGGACTGGCCTCCCACTAGCCTTGGCCAGTGGGATATGGCGGAAGTGACCATGTGCCAGTCACACATGTAGACCTAAAGAATTCTGGCATGTTGCCATTCACTCTCTGGGCAACCTGCTGCCCCCTGAGGATGAGCCCAGGCCGGCCGGCTGCAGGGCAGAGACCACTGGGAAAAGGCCTGTGTCATCGCAGGGCGGGCCCCCAATGGGAGGACCTGCAGCCCCAGCCAATCCTCCCACTTCCTTGAAGGCTCAGGACTAATAAATGCTGTTTCAAGACACTATGCTTTGGGGTTGTCAGGTAAGTATTATTTATAGCCAGAAAAACTGCTACAGCCCCAAACTGGAGACAGCGCACGCCCCTGTGCGGGCTGGTGGCCCAGCAGCACAGCGGCCCGCAGCCGCTCAGCCATGGGTCCACCCCACATGCTGACCCAGAGGCGTTGGCGAGGGGAAGCAAGTGCCGGTGGATAGGTGCGCTGTGACCCCATTCTGTGTTTTAAAAAAGCCTGTGTATAAGAATATATAGAACAAAACGCCTCAGAAAACGCTGGCAGTGGTACACAGCAAACTACTCGCAGAGCTGAAAGTTTGATGTGTTTTGGTTGCTTTATTGTAATTTTTTAAAAAATGAAGATTATTTGGAAGAAAAACGTTGGCGTTTTCAAAGACTGCGTGTTGGAGTCCAGGCCGCTGTCCTCATGTGGCCCCCCAGTGCTCACTCCCGCCCCGCCCCAGCCCAAGCCCACCCCTAGGGCGGGTACCCACGGCCTGCGCCCCTCCCTGTCCGGCCCTCGCTGCCTCCCCTCAAGCCTTCCCCTTCAATGTTGGAGCGGGAGGAACCTTTGGGGATCGAGTCCCACCCATTCATGGTACAGCCATAGGGAAACTGAGGCACAGGGCAGACAGGGACACTTCAGAGGCCTCTTCTGGAGGCTGCTGCTGAGCTGAGGCAAGACGCAGGGTCCTGGGGACTGAGGCAGCCCCACCCAGCCCAGACCTCTGCTGGGTCCTGCTTCCCTCAGAGGGCCCGGGGATGGGGACAAGCTCAAGCTCGCTGCCCCCGCCCCCCAGGAGATGGAGGGGCTGGGTGTGGGGAGAGCAAAGGGACAGAGGCAAAGAGGGGAGGGGAGGGGATGCAGTCAGTGCCAGCGTCAGCCCAGAGCTCAGCAGCAGCCAGATAATAAGCAAGAATAATGGAGCAGAGAGAGCGAAATGTCACACGTGCTCCAGTGCCATTAGCCACCAGAGAAGGGACCCGCCAAGTAATTAGGCTGCCTTCGTTTGCCTTTGTGGAGGAAGCTGAGGGGCCTGGGTGGGATGGGCTGTGCCTCTTGATGCCTGTTTGCTCAAGGAGGGAGGGGCAGCGAGAAGGTTCCTGGGCCTGATGTGAGGAGGGTGGGCTAGGAATGGGGACAGGGAAGGGAGGGGACTTGTTCCACGTGGAAAGGGAGACATCTAGGAGGCCTCCTTGCTAAACTGCCTTTGCCGTTGTTTGTTTATATTTCCCTCATTATTACCCAAGTCACAGAAACACCGGGTAATAGCTGTAAAATTACACACTCGCAGCTAATTCGGGTACGACTCTTGGCCTAGCAGCCGCGTTTTAAGGAGAAATAAACAAGGCCTGAAATAAAAGTCAGCGGGAATACAAATCTGCAGCAGCGAAGCTGCCTCCCCCTTCACGCAGCCGGCAGCTGCAGCCCGCCCTCCCTCTGCGGCTGACCCTGTGGCCCACAGGGCTGCCCCAGGTCTCTTTCCACTGCTCCCCGGCTCCAGCCCAGAGCCAGGGGCCTGTCTTTGCGGATCCAGGCTGCCTCCCTGTCCTGACTCCCTTCTGTGGGCACCTGTGTTCCTCTGTCTTCCTGCTGAAGAGGCTCTAGCCGCCAGCTCACCGTTCATTCAGTTATTCCTGCGTTTCTGGAGCAACTACTTTGCCAGGCACTGTGCTCTAGTAGTCAGCAAAACAGACATTGGTTCTTTCTCAGGACTAATATCCGGTGCAAGAGACAGATATTAGAAAAATAAATGCATGAATAAATATATATGATAAGTTAGGATAAGTGCTCTAAAGGAAAAGAACAGCATAGAATGAGAAAGAAATAGAGGACCTTTCCAGATCACGGGTTCCAGAAAGGCCTCTTTCAGGGGAAAGGCAGGGCCTTTCTGAGTTGAGGCCTGCAGTGGGAACTTGCCGTGCAGAGCAGGGAGTACTCCAGGTGGAGGGCTCGGTTGGACAAAGGCCCTGAGGCCAGGGGGAGTGTGGGTGAACTGCCCTGGAGAGACCTCACAGGTGCTAGAAGCTGCCCTAGGAGCTGGGAGGGAGTGTCAGTTTCTAAGAAGAGGTGGTGGTGAAATGAAGTCTGATTTATGGCTTGAAAGCTCTCCCTGCTTGGCTGGGAGAGGTTTGCTGGAGGGGGGGGACTGGGGGGGGTGGTTGCTCCGAGCAGCCGCCGGGGGCTATTGCAGCCACCCTGGGGAGACATAACAGTGGCTTGGGACAGGACAGAGGCAACGTGGACAGGGAGAAAGGGAGAGGTGAAGAGAGAGCTGAAGGCAGACAGGACTTGGGAGAAGGAGGCAAGAGGGCTGGTGGACAGAGGCACATTTCCCGGGGTGCCGGAGACTGCAGGAGGAACAGGCTTGGGACATGTGTCTGAGGCACAGAGAGAGGGTGACAGAGATCGAGAGAGAGAGAGAGAGAGAAGGCGTTCAGATATATATAACTTGCAGCCTGGACTCTGTGACCAGATGTTCCTTCCCACCCCACCACTGCTAACAAAATAGGAATAGAAGTTCCAACCGCAGTCTGTTGAGAGTGTAGAATGGGGCACCAAGTCACCCTTCTGAACTCTGCCCGCCGACACACGGCGGGACTTCGATCCAGTCCTTGGAGGGCTCAGAGGCAGAGGCTGTGACACCACCTTGATCTGCTCAAAGCCAAGAGTCTGTGGCCTGGGAGGTTGGAGGGAGGGGTGTCCCACATCGCAAATGGAAACCCAGGGAGACCCCCGGAACTCACCCCAGAGACGGGAGAGCTGAGGGCTGAGGGTGGACAGGGTGGGAGTAGGAGTGGGTAGAGAGCGAAGACGGCAGGATGGGCAGGGCATGGCCGAGGCAGCAGGTAAGGACCAGGGAGCTGGGCTAGGGCCACCACGGGGGCTCCTACGTCCAGCAGGCAGGCCTGGGCTGCAGGAACTAAGTCATTAGCACAGAACACGTCTAACAAGGCCCTCCCTCAGACCTGTGCCCGCACCGCGGAGTGTAATGGAGTGTGAGCGCACTCGTGAGTGCCAGAGGCAGGGGTGCAGGCCCTTCCCCTTCCTCCTCCCCTTGAAAACCCTGGAGTGGGCGGGGCCTGAGCTGGAAAGACGAGGCCCTTGTTTGCTGGAGTCCCTGCCTCTGCCTGGCCCCAGGCTGCCTGCCTGAGGACTCAAGGAGCCTCCAAGCACCATCGCACCCCGCTGCTCATCCACTTGTGTGTGTTAGAGGGCATTTTGCCCATGTGCATATATTTTCTATGGTACCGTGTGTAATTGGGCACATATAATGACATATACAAACATGCATGATATGCTTATGCGTATACATGTGTTGCCCAGGCGTGCACATGTGTGTGCACATGTGATATGGTGAGTAGCAGCCTCCTAAAGCCCAGGTCAGTCCCCTCCCCCAGGGAGCGCTCACCCATCTGCCCAGGGTGTGGCTCCTCTGTCCTCGTCTCCTGCCCCTGGAATTGTAGCCCAGACTGACCACCGACTGCAGGGAAGAAGTAGAAACTCCCCTGTCTTTGTCGGACCAGCCCTGGCAAGCCCGCTGCACACAGTGTGATTGGGAAACTGAGTTATGTGGGGACAGAGGACCGAGGGTCCCAGGACCTGCTGAGGAGAAGCTGCTGGTGCTTTGGGACGAATGTCCACATTGGCCAGAGGCTGCTGAGGGTGCCATGTTCCTCTGCAACACCAAGCCAGGCCCCGAGGAACCTGCACAGGGTCTGGCTCCAGCCTCCGTGCCCGTCGGCCGAGGCCTGGGGAGGAGAGGCTGCAGGCCGAGCGACCTCCTCGGAGCCAAGGACATCTGCCCAAAGGAGGTCTTGCCACGTGTTGTAGAATGAAGTTCGGCTTAGACGCCATAAATCGGTCTGGGTTCCAGGACCAGCCCTGCCACTGGCCTGCACTGACCGTCAAAGGCCAGCCCTCTCCTCCCAGGACTCGAGCGCTCGGGGCTCCTCCTTCTGAACCAGCCCCTAGCAGCAGAAAAGTCACTTCTTGCATAACTGAAGCGAAGGCAAGCGACCTTTGGCTGCTGAAGACCAACCCAGCAGCGTGGGTGGGGGCACGGGCAGCACATGCGGGGCCACCGCCTGTCACGAGCATACCGGGATGAGCCAGCGGTCACCCCACACCTGTGGCTCGGAGAGCCTGTCCCCCACACTCAGGGCTTGTAACAGTGACGCGCTCATCGCAGCCCCGTGCCCTCACAGCCCGTGGCTCTCCAGGGAGAGACATGCGCAGACTGTCGCCAGCCAGGAGCTCTGTGAGTGTGGGCAGAGGCACCTGCTCTCCCCGGCCGCCCGGGCTGTCCGCGTGGGGCCTGCGCCGGCACCTCCCTCATGTCCCCACCGCATCGGAGCAGGGCCAGCAGGGCAACCGTCCCAGGACAGCGTCAACACCTCCTTTATTATTTTGCAAAGGCAGCACAGTCACATGTTTCAAAATTCCAACAAGACAACGCTGTAGAGAGTGAAAGGCCTTCCTTTCCTCCCACGTGGCGAGCCCTGCTTTGGGTTTCCTGTGCGTCCTTTCAGAAGCGAACACAAACACGAGCAGCTTGCAATGGTGGCTGCGTGGCTCTGGGGCTTTCGTGGCGTGGTAGGGGCCGGGCTCTGTCCCTGCCCCTCAAACCCAGGGCCGCAGCCATTGCAGGGTGATAATCAACCGGGCACTTTCAAATATTTATGAAACACTGATGGATTTTCTCAGTCTGGAGTGGTAGCTTTCATGGAATTTGGCTTTATTGGCCAGAAAAATCAATATTTTCCCTGGGCCGCTGCCGGGACGTGAGCGCTCCGCCTTTCCCCTGGCCCTGCGCCCTGCTGGGTCGCCTTCTGCCGGCGCCTCTGGACTTTCTTCTGCCGTTGGGAGCCACTCAGGAAGGACGCAGAGAAGACAGGCCTCAGAGCCTGTCAGGGACGTGGGGCTGGGCAGAAGGTCTTGCAGACTGGCTCGGCCTGGGCAGTCACTGTCCTTCCCTGAGGCTCGGGTGCCCAGTCCCACCAGTGTCTGCGCTCTGGCGCCGCCTGCCGCGCAGGGGGAGCCTCCAAGGCCGTCCGCCCGGACTCCTGAGTGCAGGGCCAGGTCTCTCCTCGCTTGGCGCCCGGCGCTGCCAGACGCAGGACAGAGCTGGAGCAGGCTCTTTCTTCCGCAGAGAGTGGCAGACTCATGGCTGCGTCATTCTGGAAAGAAGCAGTTTCCATGGGACCTAGGGGGGACTCTCGGCCGCCCCAACCTGTCCCCAGCCCTGACAAAGCTGATGGGATCAGAGCGCGAGAATGGCCCATGGAAGGTTGTGAAAACAGAACTGCCAGCTGCGTGGCCTCAGGCCGGACCGACCCGGAGAGCGCTCAGGAGAGCGGCTGTGGGGCGGGGCGGCCTGGGGGCTGCCGAGATGTGTGTGTGCGCGAACTCACTGTCATGACCTCATGATCTTAAAAATATTTACTCATGCACTCAAGTAATCCACAAACACGTGTCACCACAGAGCTCCGACAGCGCAGCGGCGCGGGCTTCCTCTCCTCACGGTGCCCTCCCGTCTCGCCTCAGCGTCTGACGGCGCCTCGCGGGCTCCACCACGTAACACGCTAGCGTGCAAAATAGCGACCTCCCTGTCGCACATAGATCTGCCTGACTCCTTTTAAATGCTTCAAGGAGTTTTTTCTTATAAAGCATGAGCCTTAGTTCTTTTAACACTTCCCCTACCGATGGGCATGCGAGCAGTTCCTGATTCTTGCTGGGAACATCCCTGACGACCGGTCTAGCCAGGCGCGCAGGGGACCAGGGTCTCCTGCCGGAGAAGGGACGCTGCGGGCAGCGAGCTGGCAGCGGTGGGGCTCGTCTTGTCGCCCCGCATATCCTGCCACGCCTCTGCCCACTCTCTCCAGTTCTGGCCCAAGGCGGCCTCGGAGGGGAGACTTGAAGGGGCCGCGAGTGGAGGCGGCACTGCCGACGGGGCCACGGTGGTCGGAGGGGAGCCGGCTTGCCTGGGGCAGGGTGGGCGCCAGCCGCAGGCCGGCCTGGGCAGCATAGGGCACTTCCTCTGAGTGCTTCCGTGCGCCCAGCGCCATGCCAGGGCGTTGGGATGCTATTCGACCTCAATTCTGAGCAGTAGCAATGAGTCCCTTTGCAGACGTCGGTCATGCAGCTCAGAGAGGTGAGGTGACTTGCCCAGGTCGCACAGCTGGCTGCACAACCCGTGTCCCCCCATCTTCCTTGGGCCCCTCTGGGCCTTTTGCCCCTGCCTGATGAGGGAGGCCCAGGGCTCCACAGGCCTACTGCTGCCTGGGGGTTGCCAGGTAAGTGGCTAGTGGTGACAGAGGGACCAGGGGTACTTCCAGGAGTAGCAGGGTCACCACTGGGCTGACAGAGACTCCCCAAACTCATCCCATAGCCGTGTTGCTCAGCTCCCCAAGAAGAAGCCCCGAGGCTCTGGACTGGCACTGGGGAGGACCCGGCGGGCAGAAATGCCGGGCCGGGGACCCGAGTCCAGCTTCAGGGTAGCAGGCCAAGCAGAACCGCCAGGGGCCCCTGTGGCCGTGCATAGCCAAGGCCATCCCTTGCTTGCACCTTCGTCCCTTGTTTGGGCAGGATGCAGGGCTGCCTTCCAATCCTTACAGTTGTCTATGGCCCTAAAAGAGGTTCCACCTCTGTGGACGAAGCATAGTGTCCGGGAGGAGACTACAGCATAGGGAGGAGACAGGCAGGAGGCCCCGCTCAGACCCACCTCTGCCCTGACTCGGTGTCCCCATCTGTACTGCCAGGGTGGGACCTGAGCATTCCTGAGGGCCTTCCTGGCAGCTACGGCTGGGCTCCTCTTCCTGCTGCCAGGAGCATCCCGCAGGCCCAAGCAGGGTGCTTGCCCCTGAGGGTCCCTGGGCTCCAGGGGACAAAACAACCAGGAGAACCGGACGTTGCCCTGGGAGCAGGAGGTGCTGAGAGAAGTGGAGGGTACTAGAGTCATCTCTTCTTTCTCTCTTTTTCTTCCTCCAGGGAAGCTTGGTGGGGAGAGATGACCCAGACGTGGAAAGCTGGGCTCTGTGTGGCGGGTGCTGGAACCCTGTCTAGGCTGGGCGGCCCTCGACCCCTCTGCAGCCCTCCCGCAGCCCCAGCTCTGGTTAGGGCCCCTGTGGGGGTCTGGCTCTGTGCTGGCCACCATGGGGAAATATTCTGGTGGGAACAAGGAGGTGAGCCGTGCCCTGTCCTCAGAGAGCTCTTGCCAGGCCTGGGGGGCAAATTCGGGCCAAGCCCCAGGTTTGGACTCTGGGGCTCCAGAGTTGATCGTGCATTCAATGAACGCAACCCTGGCATGGGCAGATGGCTTCAGCATCGCAGTCAGGGCAGGCTTCCCGCGGCGGGGGACTGCTCTGAGCGGGTATCCTAAGTTTGTGCCCTGGCACCAGGCAACCGGGTGAGCCCCACCGCGTCACTTCGGGATGTGCAACCGCGAACCGATGACTCTGCCTCTCTGCTCCATGGTCCCTTGTCTGGGAGACGGGGGCAGTGGCAGCCTCTAACCCAGAGGGCTGCTGTGAGGTCCCAAGTGTCTCCAGTGGTGCCTGGCTCGAAGCAGCCGTCTGGCAAAGGTGAGCCGTCTGGCTTACCATTTCCTTCTTTGCGACGGCAGGGTGGGAAGAATAAGAACGGGTGGAGGGACAGTCCGGCGCCGCCCAGGTGGGCTGAGAGCACCAAGGCTGGGACAGCCTCTGAGGAGGCTCCAACTCTCCCAGCACACGGTGGCCGGCGCACACTTTCAAGTTGCTGGGTCACCTAGGCCCAGGCTTCAGCACCCACACCCGGGGGACCAGACTTTGCCAGCTTTTAGCCCCAGGCTCTGATGACTGACCCAGAGCATAAATGTCAGAGTTCTACGTACAGTGATGGCATCGGGAAACATATCAGGGCCCGAGTGGAGTAGGAAGTCAGTAGATGGCTGCCTATGTTGACTGCGCAGAAGGCCAACTCTCCTGAGTCCATCAGCAAGGTCTCAAGGGATAGGGCAGGTCCCTTTCCAGGTCCAGGCCTCTATTTCCTCATCTGGACAATGGGAAGGCCTGTCTGGACGAGGTGACCAGAAAGGCCCGGCTGTCAGTGACTATCTCTGAGTCGGCAGCCCAGGACAGGAGCCAGATGTGGAGGGTGGGCTGGAGGGTCTGGCTTTGTGGAGGGCCCCTAGAGGGGAAGGGTGGGCAGGAGCCTGGGATAGGGCAGACCCTGTCCCTCCCCTCTTGCTCCCTGGAGGGTGACAGCTCCTCCACTCCCTGAATGAGGCTGAGGCTGACTGATGAGAAGGCTCCAGAGCCAGGCTGTCAGCAAGTGCCCTCTGCCACCTTAGCGTGGCTGATTTGCATAAAATTTGCACAAATCTGCATAATTTAGGAAGCAGCTAGTGCTCATCTTGGGCAGTCCAGTTCACTGTGATTTTATGAGCTTTGAAGCAGCCCTTTCTTCTCCTGCCCGCTCCCCCACTGCTTGCCTTTGCTCCGAGTCTGGCCTGTCAGATCCTGTTGCATCTGCCTACCTTTCCCAGGCTGGTGGATGGGCCTCGCAGGCTCTTGTGGGTCCCCAGAGAGAGCCCTTCTGCAGCTGCCAAGTGGAGCTGCCAGTGAACCTGACATTAGTCCCAGCCTAAACCTCCAAAGGCCTTCACAAAGGAGGTTTGGGGACCCTGAGAAAGCTCTATGTGGTTCACCAAGAGTGGGGCAGGCCAAAGTGACCAAATCCTCCTTCCTGACAGGGCACTAGGCTGGCTGCAAGGTGTGCCTGGGTTACTTCGAGGCTTTGCACCTGACATTGGTGAGGCACATGGTGCCCTGAGGCTCCAGAAGGCGGCGTACACTGTGACTGACCAGTCACAGCTGTCCCCAAGGGAACTGACTTGTGGATTGCTGTCAGCCCAGATGGATGTCCCCACTGCAGTGGCACAGGGCTCTACCCTGCCCTTTCAGCATCTTTATTCTTGGATTAGTCAAGGCTTTCTTGGGTACAAGTGACCCTAACTCAACTCTAAGTGGCTTAAGCAAAAGAATAAAAGAGAGAGAGGATTTACAGTCTAATGTCACTGAGAAAGCCAGGGGCATGTGGGGTTCAGGCACAGCTAGATCTAGAGGTGCAAATGCTTTCATGAAGACCTTGTCTCTATCTCTGCTCCACTGTCCTCAGTGGTGATTAAACTGGCTCCCTCCCTGTTGTGGCCCCTGGGAGCTCCAGTGTTTCGTCCTACTGGCTCCATTCCCACCACTTCCAGCTAAAGTCCAGAATGCAGTCTTACTGGTTTAGCTTGTGTCATGTGCTCAAAGCTGAACCAATCACTGTCATTAGAAGCATGTGACCCTCTCATTGGCCAGGCCCAGGTCACATGCCCACCCCTAGGGACAGGGAAAGAGTTGGCCCCACTGCAAGGATTGAGCGTGGGGGAGGGGGAGGCTCCTTGGAGAAAATCAGGGCGGCGGAGCTGGGCATGCAGCACCTTCCCGGGAGGAATATGTGGACGTCAACTCCAAGCACAGGCACCTGCAGATGGGCAAGGGGATGTGTGGGCAAGTGAGTTTATGGATGGGGAGTGCGTGGCGGGTGCCTGGCCACGGGCATTCTCTTATCTTCGTGAACAAAGGCAGGGCTTGGCAGGACCGAACCCAGCCCCATAGGCGCCTGAGCGCCTGCTGGGGCAGGGTGCCAGGACTTCCAGTGGCTGTAGAGCCTGAGCCACGCGGCCTGAGAAACAGGGACAGCAGCAGGAGGGACAGAGTGGCTGTCTGCATGCGGACCAGGAGGCCTTGCAACTGAGCTCTGAAGGAAGGGGACAGGGAGACCCCGAGTCTCCTTCCAACAAGCGCGGTGAGCCCCAGCCCTGCACAGCCAGGGAGCCGAGGGGAGGGGTAATCACAGACGCAAGAACCCATTTCAGCATGATCTCTCATCTACTGCCCAGCCCTCCATCCCATCCTGCCCATCCGAGGCCAGAACTGCTGGGTCTGCCCTCCGCCTCCCACCTGGGACCAGCTCAGCGCTTTCCGTGCTCATTCGGGTCCCTGCGCTGCCCAGTCCGATGGAGGCTAGCGCCGCCACCTCTCTGGGGCTGGCAGTCAGGCTCCCCCTCTCTGGGCCTCGGCCCCAGGGGAAGGCTGCGCTTACCAGGCATGCACAGCGGACCAGGCACTGGGCCAAGTGCTTTTACTCGTTCATCCCCAACAGGTCCACGAGAAACATACGAGTGTAGAGTATATTCCTCCCTGTTTTACAAATGAGGAGCCTGAGGCCCAGAGCGATTAAGCAACTTGCTCGAGGTGGCGCAACTAGCAAATAGCAGTGGGATTTGAATCCACCACTGCAGACCCTGGGTTCTTTACAGTGGAGTGTGTGGCTTCCTCTTTCTGGGCCTCAGTCCTACCACCTGCACAATGGGCAGAACACCACTGGTTGCCATGCTGCCAGAGGTATGGGAGGCTCCAATAAGATTTTAGAAGATAGGGCTTGAGCAAGTGTCCTCTAAGCCAGAGCCCTTGTCCTCACTGTCAGGGAGGAGCAGGGGGCATCTGGAGCCTGGAGCCCTGAAGACTCGGGCAGACAGAATGTGTGACAGATGGCAGCTGTGCCTCAAGCTGCAAAGAGGAGGAAGAGGGGGAGGAAGATGGGCCTTTGGGGGCTGAGACTGGGGCCTTTGCTGAGCAGTGGAGGTGGGCGGAAGGCAGCTGTCCCGGCTGGGGGAATGGCTCCTGCCGACCACTTGTGGAGGACTCTGCTGGAAGGGGAGAAAGGGTGGAAGAGAGTGGGACAGAGCTAGCAGAGGCCTGACCCTTCCGATGGCAGAGGAGACAGAGCATGCTTGGGTCAGAGCAGGGCCCATCTGGAGAGGAAAAAGGGACAATTACCTCATCTCCCAGTTACACAGCCCCTGCTGGTGGCTCTGTGACTGTGAACCACGGCCTCCTCACCCTGGTCCCTGCGGCCCTGTGCTGCACCCATCTTACAGAGGGACCAGCGGCTCAGAGAAGCAAAGCACTGCTGGACCCCCAGCGTGGGGGTCTGGGTTTGCAGTTCACACAGGATGGAGCCGGGTCCGTTCCCTGCCTGCCCACCTGCTCTCTCTGGTGAGGATGCACAGGTAGAGGCCTTATTTTTGTGTGCTGCCCTACTGCTTTCCCAGAGCTTGAGCACCAAGCCCTCTTTTGGGGGCCTCAGGGGCTCTCGTGGTGGGAGGGAAACCCACTTGGGCCATCACAGCCTCACCTGTGACTGGTGTTCCCACAGCCCCTGCCTTCTCACAAAGGAAGAGCCAAGCTCAGGTTCAGGAACTTTCTAACAGTTGTTGCTGTCTCCAAGACGACCGACTAGCTCTGGGGGTGGCGTGCTGCCCCCACCGGTGAGCGTGAGCGCTCACGGGTGCTGTCTGGGCTGGGCGACTGCAGCTGGGGTTGCTGCCGGCATGGAAGGTGTCCTGGCCCTCCAATGTCCTTCCCAGCTCTTAGGGAGCCCCGCGCCTGGCGGGGGGTTACCTGACAGACCGGTTGCTCAGAGTGGGGGTGTCCTCTCAGAGCCCCTCCCGCTTCCCTGCGTAGTGAGCTGCCTCTCTCTGTGCCTCTTCCTGCCCCACGTGGACATGGGTGGCAGATCCCCACAGAAGTAGCTGACGCTCCCTGTGGGCCACCACTGCAGCTGCCCAGAGCAAGAGGGGACCCAGACGGGGCCTGGGGCAGCGAGCAGGCCCCGCCCACCTTGCTAGAAGCTGCTAATCCCATCTCAGCCTCCTGTCTCCTGGGGACAGCTTCGGAGGATTAGTGTGGCACTCTCAGGAGACACTTGGGGCTCTGGCTGGCTTCGCTGGCGTCTGTGATGCCGGGCCTGGTGGCTGTGCGGCTTTCCTTCCAAGTCCTCCTTTCCACAGATGCCAGCTTGCAGGGCCGGCTGGTGGTTACCCAGCAACGGGCAAATATCTGGGGCGCCTAGGCTGGTTGGTGTCCCCACCCTCGATTTAGTGAGACCCCGAAGGCATGCACCCCTGTGGGCTTTGCCGTTTTTTAAAATATCTGGGCACTTTGTAAAAATAACTCTGCTTGGCGAAGACCTTTCCGCCGACCGTTGTCCAGGGCTTGCTATCTGGGCACCTGGCAGGGCAAGTGGGGACTGCACAGATAAGAGGAGGAGGTGGGGAGGCAGCACGGGCCACGGAAGGCAGGAGCGAGGGCTCTGGGCTGAGAGGGCCCAGGGCTCACCTGGCTCCTGGGTCTTTGGCAGGTGGGGGCACGCAGCCCCCACGGACTGCTCAGACAGGCCTGCCCAAACCCGGCCCCTTCCCGCTGCCTCAGACCTGCTCAGCCCTGGGTTCTGCCCTGCCTCCGCCTGCGTCCCAGTGGCTCTTAGGCTGTGCCCCCACCTCGCGCCCCGCACCCCATCTCTCTCCTGGGTGTTTCCGTGGTCCCCTTCACCCCTCCAATTCAACCTCCACGCTAGAGCCTGCTCTAGAATGCGAACCCGATGCCCTCCTAGGATCTCGACAAGAACTTGCAAGCCCCACGCTGGGCCCATCCCCGCCACCCCCACCCCCTCCCTGCAAACCTCGCCGTCCCAGCTATTTCCAGTTGCCTGAGCATGCCCGCCCAGACCCCCAGGCCTTGCTGGGGCTGTTCCCTAGGTGCCACCTGCTCCCCTCAACCCTCCCAGCACCCACCTGGCTACCCCAGGCATCTTCAAGAGTGCTCGGGTTGGGCTAGACCTCCAGGCACGCCTGGCCCGACGCCTGCCAGGACACTCCCAGCACCGAGCAGCGAGTTTCTTTTAGTGATCTGTCTCACACCATCCAGGACCCGCCCTAGTCCCTCCACCACCGCATGTGGGGCTCCTGGGCAGGAGCCAAGGCGGTCTCTGCGAGCCCTCACGGCGCTTTGTGCAATTCAGATGCCCTCCCGGGGGCAGCCGCAGCCCCACGCCATGGCGCAGGGCTTGGCAAGGGGAGCGTGGGCTGGACGGCAGCCCCTCCCCTCAGCCGGCACAGTGGTCCTGGACACACTCGGCCATGGCTGCGCCCGGGGCTGGCACAGAGACAGCACCCTAGGGAGTAGGGTGGAGCGGCCGTGGCCCCCACGGGAGCCCGTGTCTCGAGCCTTCTGCCCGGGCCCACTGTGGCTCCACGCAGGTTCATGCTTCCTTCTTGGCCGTGGGGGCTTTCGCCTGTGTCTGCTGCAAGGGGCTCTCTCCTCGGAGGGCTCCCGCCCGGCATCTGGCCAGGACCTGCCGGGCACTCTGAGCGTCCTCACAGGTCTCTTCCCAGGGTTGCACTGACTTCGCCCTGCCCCTGCTGAGGTCAGACAGACAAGCCTGTGGCGTGTCCAGGGTAGGGCGGGCCTAGGAATGAGAGGCAGGGAGGGGCAGACGCTCGTACTGCCCCTTCCACTGCCCGCCCTGGCCTGGGCCACGTTCCTCCCACACACCAGGCACACCCCGCCTCAGGGCCTTTGCACTCACTGTGCCCTTGACCTCAGAGAATCTGAACAGGGCTCACAGCCTCACTCCCTCTGCACTTGTGCTCGAGGGCCACCTCCTCAGTGAGGCCTTCCCTGAACACTCGTTTAAATTGCAGCCCCTCCCGGCACCCCCAAGTCTCTGCTTAATTTTTTTCCATAGCACCTATCACCATCTAAAATACAACGTATTTTACATTCCTTCACTGGGTGTTGGTTTCCCCACTAGCACGTAAGGCCCATAACTTCAGGGACTTGTCACTAGCAGAGAGCAGGGAGAACAAGTGAGAGGTTATAGCAGGAGCGAAAGAATGAATAAATTACAGCAGCAGTAATAAAAACAGCAGTGCCAGCCTTGGGCACCCATCAGTGCCATGCCCCTGCATGCTCCCTGCATCTCTATGCCTCGCAGAGTAGAGAAACTGAGGCTTAACAGGGTAGACGACTTTCCCAAGGTCAACCAGCCAGGGGCTGACTGAGCCAGGCTAGTTGTCCTGTAGGTCCCCAAATGTGCTCACAATGTGGCCACTACAGCAGGAAGGGGCTTCCCCTGGCCTGCCCTTGGCTATCACCATCTGGAGGCTTCCTTGGCTTTGGCCCTGACACCCCAGTGCGCCCGCAGACCTTGGCACTCCTGACGCAGCAGTGGGCCAGAGCCTTGGGCTGGGAGGAACATTTGAGCATCCATCTTTTGTTCCTGTAGCCTGAGGACCCCTCCTGGTCGGGGCCATCTGATATCTCCCCATGGCTGTCCCACTTGCAATGTTCCCACACGCAGCTTCCAGAGAGCATGACTTAGAAGGCATGGCTTTTTATCTCCCTCTGCCTGGCCTGTACCCCACCGACCATTTCAGCCACACATGAATTGTTTTCTGACTCAACCTCTTTCTAAATCTACTTGTCACTCGCTCTTCTTATGTCAGCCTCCCGGCCCCTCATCCAGCCATCATCTGCCATGGCCTCCTCCAGCAGGGCCCCCAGGGAATGTTGTGAATGAAATTATTTTGTGAAATCCAATAAAAATTTTAATCAGGTCGGCATCATTACAGGAAAAGGAAATGATGGATCTTCCCTGATGCAGAGAAATGTGAAGAATGAACCCCACTATCCACCAGTCCACGCACCTGTGTGCACTTGCACCCACGTTGCGTGGCCCCCACGGATGCACATGGGTGCTCTGCACCTGCTCACACGCGTGCATGCTCACGGGACTTGTGCGCATCATTGGACAAATCCCTGCAGCCCCTGGGCTTCCGTTTTGCCATCTGGACAATGAGGCCTTGATTGCTGAACCCAGACCCCTGCCAGCTGGGAGATCCCATAGTCTGGTGCCTGCTGGCAGCTGTACCTCTAGTCACATCACCCGGGAGGTGGCTGCTTTGCCCCACACTGCTGAGAGATGCCATCTCAGAGCATAAGGAAGTGAGTCTAATGCCTCAGCCCTCTCTCCCAGCCCACCCCTCACATTCGTGAGGTCTGGGCAATGGTGCAGATCGAGGCTCAGTACCATATGCCTAGATACTTAAAGATCACACATGTTTAAAAAAATGTCCTAGTCTCTTACCTTAACAAGTGGCAACCTGAAAGGCCAGGTTCAATTATAGATTTCTTGGCAAGATCTGGCCCTCAGGGCCCAACCCCAGGCTCTGGCCTGGCCTCCTCCCTTTTCCCGCTACTCCTAGCTCTGTGCATCCCTCAGAAGGGCTTGGTTTACTTATGGGGTATGGGTACACAAGCTCTGTCCCTCCCCACCCTGCAAACAGCCCCTAGCCACCTCTCAGGCCTTGAGTGTGTGCGCTGGTGAGCCCAGGGGAGAAACCCATTTCGGCAGAGAGTTCCAAGGTCCTCTAAAGAGAAGGGCTCAGGGCAGAGCCTTCTCACCTGTGTTGAGCGTGGTGCTGGCCGCCCTCCCTCCATGGGGGCAGTGGAAGGAGGAGCAGGGGAGGTCACTCCTAGGCCCCGACCAGGCCTGTGGCCCCAGTCCAGAGGCAGCCCTTAGTCCTCTCCTTTGCTGGACTTCTCTGCACAGTCTTCCTCTACGGCAGGGCGCAGCGTTTCAGGGCTGCATGCCAGGGAGGCAAGATAGGCACACAGACATGCTCCAAAGTGGGCAGAAGTTTCTCTCACACGCCCAGTGCTGTGAGCTTCCTCCCTTGGGGTGTAGGTGGAAGCCGGCTGTGGGGGCGCAGATGGAGAGGGTCGCCAGCCAGGGCACTCACAGGGACAGGTCCAGGTTGGTGCACAGTGGGAGGATGCAGCACTGCCCTCCTTGGGGTTTTGTGGGTGTTCTCAGAGCCCTGCCTCAAGGATGCCTGAGGCTACCAGAAACCCAGTTAGCGTCACTTGGATCTTGGAGACAGACCCACTGGTGCCCGTTGTCCCTCTCTTACAATGAGAGTCCTGGATGCCACTGGAGGAAGACACGCCTCCCTCTGACCCACTTCCCACCCATGGGGTGGGGCAGAGGAGCCTAAGCCCCCTTTCCTCCTTCTCCATCCCTGCCCCCCTGCCCCTGGCCCGCTGCAGGAAGCTGTGTAGACCCGTGGCCCTCCCCTCTGACATTCGAAGAAGCTGCTCCCTGCTCTCCTCCCAGGTGGCGTGGAGGGGTGGCAGGCAGTGTTGTGGCAGGGCTAGGGAGCTGTTTGGCCTGACCCTCTCAGCAGGGACCCTCAAGGGCAGGAGACCAGAGGCCTAGGCTGATGGGGCAGGGAGGGGGAGGGGAGTGGATTGGAGCCAGAGAAGTTGGGGGAGGCTTCCACTCCATGGAGCCTCCTCCCGGGGCTCCTCCCCAGCCTCCCCAGCGGGCGAGGGGCGTTGAGCCCTCAGCAGATCTGCCACAGTGCCCTTGGCCCCTCAAGGGGTGTTTATCCCGCAATCAGGGCCTAGGATGGCTCAATGTCCTGCACACTCTTCTTCCTTCCTCCTTGGCCGTCCCTGCCCCCGGCCCTGTGGCCTCCCCAGTGATCGTTGTCCGGTGTGAGGAGGGGCAGGGCAGTCCCTCGCAGGCCTCTGCCCGTGTGCTATGGTCTGAATGTCAGGGGCCATAACTCACGTGTTGGAACCTGGTCCCCAGTGCAATGATATTGAGGGGTGACGAGGAGGCGATTAAATTATCGGGGCTGCCCTCGCAGATGGGGTAGTGCCCTCGCAAAAGAGGCCCGAGGCGGCGTGTTTTCTCCTTCCGCCGAGCCGGGACATCGTGGGGAGGGGGCATTCAGGAGGCACGGCCCTCACCAGGCATCAGTCTGCTGCCACCTCCAGAACTGTGAGCAATGAATCCCTGTGTTTCATAAGTTCCCAGGCTGAGGACTTTGTCACAGCAGCAGACATAGACTGGGACGTCTGCCCGACGGAGGTGCAGACTGAAGCCTGCAGTGCAGAGTGCGGAGGGCCTGCTCCCCCAGGCTGACTAGCTGGCTGTAGAACAATCATTCAAGAGCAATCACTTGACAGTAGTCACTCATGTCTCTGTCTATGGGCCTGGGGTCCCAGAGGGGACTGTGCTCCAGGCAGCCATCAGCGACTCTCAGAAATGGTCTTGGATAGTCAACAGTATTGCCAAAAAAGAATCCAATCTTAGTGCTGGGCACTGTGCTAGTATCTCATTTAATGTTTAAAATAACCCTGCAGGGGAGTTGGTACTGTCCCCATTTTATAGATGAGAAGATTAAGGCTCAGAAGTTACACGACTTTTCAACATTCAGGGAGTAGCGGGTGCCGCAGGCCCTGCCCATACCCCGTTAGTCTGCACGCCCACCCACAGCTCCCCACTGCAAGCGTCTGCAATTCTTTGCTGAGGCCTCCTCAGCCCCAGGAGTTAGCTCAGCCTGTGGATGGGGTAACCCTGCAGTGCCAGGAGCTGCCACTCCTGGGGACAACCTTAACGCAGGGACAGGAAGAAGTAGGTAAATACTCCAGCCTCCTCAGCCACGTGTAGAGCATCTCTGAGGCATGCTCTGTGCTGTCCCTCAGAGGTCCCCAGTGAGACTAAGCTCTGATGGCCATGGCAGTCACCTTCTCATGAATGCACCCTGTGTTGGCGCCCTCCTTTCCCTGTGTCATTCCCATCTCCCTCCCACTGCTTCCCAGGGTCACCTCCCGAATAAAGTACCTACACTCAAGTCCTTGACTCAGGGCCTGCTTCTGGAGAACCCAGCCTGAGACTGTCACTTATGTGGCAGGTGCCAGCTGAAACTAGATCCCAGGGAGAAGTCACACTCGGTCCCACAAAAGCAAGCCTGGCCTCTACTCACGTCTCCTTTCAGGGCTCCCAGCTCCGTCGGGACGAACTCTGCACTCCTGGGCGGGATGACTCCCTCTGCGGCCACATCCAAGAACTCACCAGGCTGTGTTACTCCTCTGCCCCCCTAGGCTGTGAGCCCGGCCGTTGGCACTGGGACCTGGTGCCAGGGTGGCACCCAGCAGGTGCTTTGAGCTGGGACCGGCTCCTTGAGTGAATGAGGCACTAGCTACGCTCTGGAGCCCAGGAGAGGGCTTGGTGGCTTCTGAGGGGATTTGGCTGGGGATGAGGGAGTGGCTTTCCCGTTGCCAGCCAGAAGAAGCTGCTGAGATGAAAAGATGTGAATTGTGGAAATGATTTCATGCTTACTGTGATGATTGGAGCATTGGGGACGCTCTTCTTTGCAATTTCAGTGAAGAGCTTTTCTGCCAGGAGGAGGCCTCCCAGCTCTGTGACAAGGTGGCCGTGGAGTCTCCCAGGGCCATCCCTCTCTGAGTGGCAGAAGCTTCAGGGAGGTGGATCCAGGTGTGCAGGACATGGGGGGCAGGCTGGGCAAGGAAGGGAGATGGCAGGGCTGGGGGGCTGGGAGGAAACAGCTGCTGGGGGAGGGGCAAAGAGGGGCGTCTGCCCAGGGCGAGGCAGAGGTGTGAGGACTCCAAGGGCCGCCACCCACGGAGGCAGCTCTGCACTGAGTCTGTGGTTTCCTCCGGAGGAAGAACCGGAGGCTCAAGTCTTCCTTGGGAGCTGTCCTATCCTTACGTCTTGGTCACTCTGTATATAGCACAAGGCGCCGGAACTAAATGACAGTTTGGAAAGACCACAAGATTTGAAGTCTGTTTAAAATCCTGACTCTGCTACTTACTGGCTCGTGACCTTGGCCTTAACTTTCTGCTCTGTAATATGGGATAGTAATAGCCAAATCTGCTTCTTTCACCTGGTGACAGGATAAGGTTCATTCTTTCCTCCAACAAAAATCTACTGAGTACTTTCTAGGTACTGAGGACACAGCAGTGAATAAAACAAACTCCCCGCCCTCGTGAAGTTTGTGGACTAGCAGGGATATAGCCAATAAATCAGAAGAATAAGTACAGCATAGTCTGTTCGAAGTTGATAAATGCTAAGGAGAAACATAAACCAAGGAAAGAGACGAGGAAGCCGCGGTGGTGGTGGCGGCGGCTGTAATTTTAGGGTGGCAGGAAGGGTGGCACGGAGGAGGTGACATCTGAGTGAAAACCTGAGGAGGTGAGGGAGGAAGCCACGGAGACCCCGGGAAAAAGGAGCAGGAGGTGTCAGAGAAGGGCTGGAGGGTTGGCAGGGTCCCACAGTCACAGAGGGCTTTGACTTTTACTCTAGGTGAGAGGGAGCTGCTCGGGGCGCTGCAGGGGGAGTGACAGGACGTGACTTGTCTGAACTGCCCACTGCTGCTGTGGGGAGGGGCAGGGCGGGGCGCCACGAGGCGGCCGTTGCAGTAATCGTGGTGGTTCGGGTGAGATGCCAGAGCAGGAGGTCCAGGCTGGGGCGATTCTGGGTCACACGTGCACGTGTTATTAAATCGTCACCTGGTTAGAAGGCTATTCTGCTTTCAGTTTGTTTCCAGCCTTCTGGAAACATTGAGAAAGTCTCTAGTTGGCGCTGGTGTGCCTTCAACACCTCTAACTCACGCAAATCCTCTCGTCCAAGACCCCAAACAACAGGCCCAAGACTCTTGGCTTCCGTGTCTAGTTAATATTTATAGAATGTGGTTTTTGTTTTTATCATTTCATTATAGCGTTTTCGTTACCTTCTATTTCTGAAAATTGAGACTGGGCTTTCTCTTCAGGTACTAACAGAAAAGTGTCTTTTAAAATAAAATTTCCACATAAATAAGTTGATTTAAAGAATAATACAGACAGTACGACAGCTCGGCAAAAATCATGACCTGTTCCGTGTGACCCTCTAGGGTGAGGCGGAGAGCTTGCTTCTAGCCGCACGCCACACGGCGACTCCCGGACGCTGGCATGCGAAGGCCCTGCGGCTCTCAGTCAGGGTTTGCACTTCCTGGTGTCTCCCAGACCTCTGCTGGCCCTCGGATCTGAAAGTCACCTCCATGGACCAACCCTGTTCTGCCAGCCTCTCCTCCTGTCCCGCCTGCTCTGGCAACCGCTGGTGCAGCTGCAGAGGCAGCTGAAAGATGGGTGAAGAGCTGGGAGATGGGGCGCCAGGCAGGACAAGGCTGGCTCAGGAACCAGGGCCAGGGCCCTCCTCTACCCTGTGTAACAGGCATGGCGGCCTCTGCCACCCCTGCGACGCAGGGCCCTGCCTGCGGGGAGGCGGCTGTGGAGGACTTTAATCGCCCCGACCCTCACGCCCCTGAGCCAGCCTCCCGCTCTGCCTGCCCCTGGGAGGTGAAGCACCTCACATTTTCTTAGCTCGCTCTTCAGTCTCAGCTTGCCCTTCCTCCACACGCAGCCCACAGACCATCCTTAAAGCTGGTGCGAGCTAGAAGGCAGGGAGGCAAGGAGGGAGCAGCCTGCAGGGACAGCTCCAGGAAGGAGGTTTGTTTTGGCCCCAGTGCAGTTGTGTTGTGGCTCCAATGGAGAAGGATGGATCTGGCCACCCAGCTGGCCAGCGGAGGACCGCTGGGGCCCTCTGCCCCTGCCCAGAGCAAGCATGGTCCAGCCAGGCCAGCCTAGCCTGGGGCTGGTCATTTGGAACAGGGTCATTGTCACAGCTCTGACTCCCTGTCCTAGCCAACCATTCTGCATACTTTGCTCACTGGGTCACATTCTGGCCACTCTCCTGCTGGCCACTCACACTGGCCCTGATGGCCTGCAGATTTGGATCAGAGTGGGTGCACTGAGCACCTCTCGTGCTCCAAGCACGCTTTGGGGTGCTTCCACAGATATCACCCTTTTTGAAAGACTCTTCCAGAACTCCAAGACTGTTTTAGCTCCTCCACTGGAATTTTGCCAGAGAAGATTAGAGTGGCCTGGCTAGACCGCTGTTGCCGCATGTCCTCGCTGTCCTGGCTATCGTCCCGGAGCCCGCCCCCAGCCTCCCTCATGGTCACAGTTCCAGTGTGGTGTTGAGACTCTGCTCCTGGACCTTAACAGTCCCACCTGGAAGGATGACATTCCAGAGGCACTAGGAGGACAGAGGGTGTGCAGCTCCCTCACGTGCCTTCCCCCACCCAGAGCCCCCCTGGCTCCTCTGCAGCTGTGTGCCTCCCCAGCACCTTCCCCATTCTGGCCCAGCTCTGCCTTCAGCTTTTTTAGAGACAGCATCTGGCTGGAAAGGAGTGGCACGATTATAGCTCACTTCTGCCTCAAACTCCTGGCCTCAAGCGATCCTCCTGCCTCGGCCTCCCGAGTAGCTGGGATAACAGGCACGTGCCACCCACCGTGCCTGGCTAATTTTTTTTTAAAGGTGAGATTTCACTATGTTGCCCAGGATGGTCTCAAACTCCTGGCCTCAAGTGTTTCTTCTGTCTCGGCCTCCCAAAGTGCTGGGATTACAGGTGTGAGCCACTGCACCCGGGACTTACTACCTTAATTGGGGAATGAGGCATGGGACGAGTGCCAATAGATGGCGAACAGACATGTGAGCCAGGAAATTCCAGCATTGGCTGACCTGGCCTTGCCCACTTTGTTCTAGTCCTGGCCCAGACTCTCCTCTGGCCTCAGCACCCGCACACCCTCAGAGGGTCCTTACCAGCAGGTACTCAGGGCTGGGGCCAGCTCGGGCTGCTCACTGAGGTCCCAGATGGCTCCCTGGAGTGCTTCTTACCCAGAATCTGTAGGATAGGTGGAAGAGGAGGGGCACTGTTCCTTCCTGGTCACGGAACTTGACCCAGGAGGCTGGGGCAGCAGGGGCAGGCGGATCAGAGAGGCTGTCGTGCTGACCATGTGCCCTCACTCTTGGAGCGTGGGTGCCGGCTGCCAGCTTCTCCTGGGCACTGGCTGAAGGGCCTGATTGCTCTGGTGGCCTCCTCTTCTGGAAGAGTGGGGGGACAGTCTGTCAACTTTCTGGGGTGTTCAGGAGTAGCCCTCCTTGAATAGCAGGGAGGACAAGAGAATTCTCAGGAACCCCTTGCCCTAAGGAGTTGGGGCGCACCAGAGGCAGGCGGCTGGGGCGGGAGGCGCACGGCGCCCTGGGTGGAGGAGGTGCAGGCGCTGCGGCATGAGCAGCCGTGAGTCTCACACGCTTTGGCTGCAGGCATCTTTGCAGCACCTACACTGCAAGAATCTCAGATGTGATGGTAATTCTAAGGAGTGAAAGATTCCAAGAGCTGGTTCCAAGATTCCAAGGCAGGAAGCTTCCCAACTCCTGAGGCCACCACGTCCCTGCCTTGCTGGCACGTGCCCAGGGGACCGCCCTTCTCCAGGCTGAATCAGGGCCAGGGAGGCGCCATACATGCTTCTGGTGTTGTTGGCGTTGAGCTTCCTGTGTTTCTGAGGGCAAAGCCCTATGTGTTTGGAAAAGCTGGCCTCTGCTTTCCAAAGGGACGGAGCCATTTTCCTCCCTCACTGGGCCAGGCAGGCTTGTTGGGGACCTGGCCGTGGCTTGTGCTATCTACTGAAGACTGCGGCAGCAGCATGCTTTTGTGAGAAGTGAGGAAAGACTCAGCCCCTCGCAGCCGCCCTGCCTGCCCAGGAGGCAGGGGCAAGGGCAGGGGCAGGGGCAGGGGCAGGAGCAGGGGCAGGGGCGGGGCAGGGGCAGGGGCGGGGCAGGGGCGGGGCAGGGGCAGGGGCGGGGCAGGAGCAGGGGCAGGAGGCAGGGGCAGGGGCAGGGGCAGGGGCAGTGGCAGGGGCAGGGCAAGGGCAGGGGGCAGGGGCAGGAGGCAGGGGCAGGGGCAGGAGGGGGAGATCGGCCTGGATCCCAGGACACCAATCCTTTGTGCACCTGAGCCTGGGCTCTCTAACCCTCGGGGAAGACAGGGCTGCCTCTGGTTTGGCTCCCTCTTGTCCTCCCCTAGGAGACCCCCAGTGTCAGAGTTGCAGCTGCAGGGGCAGGGACAGAGGCATGAGCAGGGATCGGGTTGGCCAAGGGCGGCCTCCTCCTGCCTGCTAATGCTGCCTATGTCTTATCGGCCCAAACGCCCAAGATTGGATTTTCCAGGGTCTGGCTCTCTCCTGCCCCCAAAGCCCCGGGGGCAGGGGTGCACCTGTTACTTTTCAGTCCTCCCTAAGGCTTTTCTCCCACGGGTCCCCTGCTTGAGCGAGTTCAAGGACCCTGAAAGCAGGAATCCCAACTGCTCCCTTCTTAGAGCATTTTAACAGAACACAGGGTGTGACTGTCCACGTCTACACAGTCCAATACAAGAGCCACCAGCCACACGTGGCTACTGAGCACCTACACTTTGGCTCATGTGAATTGAGACGTGCTGTAAACGCAAAATACACAAACACACCCTGGATTTCAGAGACTTAGAACAATTGAAGAACTTGAAATATCTCATTAATAACTTTTGATACTAACTACATGTTAAAATGATCTTAGTTTGGATACATTGGGTTAAATAAAATACATCTTAAAATTCATTTCCACTCTTTCTTTTTCTTAATGTGGTTACTAGGAAAGTTAAATTCCATATGTGCCTGTGCTTGTGGCTCATGTTATATTTCTATTGGCCAGGAGTGGTCCGAGGGCAGAGTTTGAGTCGTCCCTGAACACAGAACTGTCCACGTGGGGGCTCTGGGCCCTCTAGTTGTTGATTGTGTGAGCCCCAGAAGGAGTTTCTGCCTCTTTTCTGAGAGCAAATTCTGGGCTTGTGGAGGCCGCGTGGGCAGGGCAGGAGGCGGGGAGGTGCGCTTCGCCTGCGGGTGGTGATGGTACACGGAGCCTGTGTCCCCCAAGGCAGCCCTCCCCAAGGTCGCTTCGTATGTGAGCGCTCTGGAGCAAGCATGGCCTGGGGTCAAGTCCTAGCTCTGCCATCAACTAGCTGGTGACACCAGGCGCTCTGTGCCTCAGTTTCCTCTTCTTAAAATGGGGTTCATAATAGTACCTCCCTCATGGGGCTGCTGTGAGGACGGAATGGGTTCATCAGGTAAAGCTGTCGGAAGAGCCTCTGACACACAAGGAGTGCTCAGCACACACAGCCGGTGAGGTTGGCGCCCCTGCCTGGGTCACTCAGAGGAGGGAGGAGACAGGAGGTGGCAGCGGGACAGGCAGGCTCGAGTCCCAGTTCTGCCACAGCCGCACTCTCTTCAGTTTCCCCATCACATGAGAGTGAGCAGAGCCCCGATGGCCCTGGTAGGGCTGGGGACCCAGTGAGCACGCGCCTGCCCCTGAGGTGCCCTGCCATCACCCCAGAGAGCTTGCGGAAGGCCGGAGTCCCACACTGGCCTGGCAGGCTGGGAAGGTGACCTTGAGGCCCAGCAGGGCACGCAGGCCAGATCGGCGAGGGGCTAATAGCTGTAGGACCCAGGAGCCTCGGCTCTGCCAGACCCTCTGAAAGCCTGGGCTTAGCACCGCTGGAAATTCTTAAGCTGGGATTTCAGCTTAATTACATATTGATTAAATGGAACAAAGGCGTGGGGGCTCCAGGGAGCAGGCTCTGTGAGCGCCTGATGGAATTTCAGTCCGCTTTTCCCTGCCTCCCGCCCTCTCAGAGCCTCTGAGCTGCCGCTGCTGAGGAGCCAGCTCAGCATGAGCTCCGAGGCATCAGAGGCCCTGCCTTGAACAGAGTGGCAGCAGCTGGCCCTTGGCCTCACAGCACTGGATTTGCTTCCCTGCCTCAGCCCCTTGCATGCCCATCCTCCCACCATCCGCAAACCCAGGTCAGGCCCAGAGAGGTGCCCATGACCTGGCCAAGGTCATGCCCAAGGTCAGAGGCAGATCTGGGACTTGTGCCTGTTCGACAAGTACTTCTCGAGCACCTAGTTTGTACAGCTTCTCCTCTGGGCACTGGGAAGTGAGTCGGCTGTGGTCCCTGTCCTTCTTCACAGAGGCCTTGACCTGGTTGGGAGACCAGCCATGGTCTTCCTGAGGAGATGATTGGCTTGAGGGTTAGAGGGCAAGAGAAGATGGCCAGGCAAAGGCAGGGGATGCAGGCATAGCATGGAACAAGCGTTCCAAGGAGAAGGAACAGCATGTGTGAAGACTCAGAGGCAAAGGGGGCACTTTGCAGGGAGGAGGAGGCTGGACCGGGAGGCTAGGCTGGGGTAGAGCAGGAGGCGTGTGGACACAGTGTAGCGGCCCTGCCCTTCCCCCAGCAGCGCAGTTTGGCCACATGACCTCAGATCAAGGGTCTAGTCATTGGCTAAGGAATGGGCATGTGACTCAACTTTGGCCAATGAAAGGCAAGAGAAGGAATTCTATCGTTGAGTTGCTGAACCAACCACCTCTAAGACCCACCTACGTAAGTTTATGCTTTGTGAGCCAGTACGTTTCTTTATGGTGTAAGCCAGTACTCACTGGATATTTTGTTACTTGCAGCCAAAAGTACTGGGTGATGCATCCGTGTGGGCCATGGTAAGGACTTTGGACTTCGACTTAAGAGCAATGGAGAGCTACTGAAAAATTTTAACATAAAAATATTTTCTTTTTAAAAATATCACTCTAACAGTAAGTGTCCTTAATACCACTGAACTGGACACTTAAAAATATTAAGACAGTACATTTATGTTATCTGTATTTTACCATTTACAATAAAGAAAATTTAGAAAAAAATATATTACTCTGGGTACGAAGTGAAGAAGGAGGAAGGGGTGACATCAGAGACACCAGTCTGGAGGAAGAGGCTGCCTAGGGAGGCAACCACGAGGGAGGTGAGTAAGTAGAGGCTGGACTGGAGTCTGTCAAGGTGCTGGAAAGACATCCTCCCTGGGCAGGGGTGGGGCGTGATGCTGTCTCTCGCTTCTTGGCCACTGGAAGATTCAACAATACTCCAGGCGACTTCCCTGCTTCCCTGGGAATTACAGCATCTTTGGCCCGAGTGAAATTCCCAGAACTAGGACCGGCCCAGGAGTCAGAGGAACTCTTGCCCAGCGCTCCCTGTCCCCTTCCCTGCTGTATTCTCCTTCACAGCACTGACCACCCTCAAATATTTGGCCTATTTTACTTCTTTATCTTGTTTACTGTTTGTTCCTTCCACTAGACCTGTGCTGTCCAATATTGTGGCCACTAGCTCCATGTGGCTATTTGATCGTTTGAAATGTGGCTAGTCCGATTTAGGATAAGCTATAAGTACAAAATACACACCAGATTTTGAAGACTTAGTATGAAAAAAGAATGTAAAAAACCTCATTAATTTTAAAATATTGAATACATGTTGCAATGACAATATTATGGATATATTTGCTTAAATAGATGATGTTATTGTAATCAACTTCACCTGTTAGATTCTGTTTTTTAAATTGTGGCTACTGGAAATTTAAAATTTAATACGTGGCTTTCATTATTCTCCTATTGGACAGGACCAGGGCTGCCAAATTATGGTCTGTGGGCCAGATTCGCACAGCGCCCTGCTTCTGTGTAGCCCATGAACAAAGAATAGTTATTGCATTCTTCAAAGTTTGTAAGAAAACGAAGATGAACATGCAACAGAGGCTCTATGTGACCCACAAAGCCTAAAATATTCACTATCTGCCCTTCACAGAACATGTTTGCTGCTGCTGTCCAAGGCCACAAGGCCGGCACAGGCGGGAGCAGCGTCCGCTCCTTCTTCCCTGTGTCCCCAGTGCCTGCAGCAGCAGGCACATGGCTGGGCACACGGTGGGCGCTCGCTGACAGTCAGCGAGCGAATGAATGAATGAGCTGCCAGACCTTATGTGGCCGCCTTTTGTCCCTGCCTGGATGCCACCTCCCCAGCTGGCCTGGGTGCTCCTGAGAACCTCACCGCATGGCCTGATGTGGGGCTGGGCCCATGGGTTGGGGGAGGGACAGGAATGACGGGGCAACATGCTGCCTCCTCCCACCCTTCTAGAGGTCAAAGCTGCCACTGTCCATTCCTGTTCCAAGAGCCTTGGGGGTGGGGGAGGGCGGACAGGAATTCACCCACCCCTAAAATCAGAGAAATCCAGATTCCTCTAAGGGACAGGACTCTTGACAGAGAGGAAATCAGCCCTAGCCTGAGGAGCTGGGGTTTGGATGACTTCTTCCTCAGGGCCCAGTTCTTCCCCAAGGAGTCTGTGAATGGAAGGCAAGGTGACTCAGCCCCGCAAACGCTGGTGCTGCCTGTCCCACACCGGATGCTGCAACTTTGACAGACTAGAAACCAAAATTTGGCTGTGGAAAACGGTATGGAGGTTCCTCAAAGAAATAAATGTAGATTTGCCGTTTGACCCAGCAATCCCACTCCTGGGCATCAATCCTAAGGAAATCATTTTATAAAAAAGACACCTGCACTCGATGTTTATTGCAGCACAATTCACAATCACAAAGATATGGAATCAACCCAAGTGCCCATCAATTCACGAGCAGATAAAGTGTGGTATTTATTTACTATGGAGTACTACTCAGCCATCAAAAGGAATGAAATAATGTCTTTTGCAGCAACTTGCATGGAACTGGAGACCATTATCCTAAGTGAAGTATCTCAAGAATGGGAAACCAAACACAAGTTCGCTAGTAACTGGGATCTGAATGATGGGCACACAGGGGCACAAAGAGATGTAAAGGTCATTGGAAACCAGGAAGTGGAGGTGGAGTAGAGGAGGGGTAAAAACTGCCGTATTGGGTATGATGAACACTACTTGGGTGATGGGCATGCTAAAAGCCCCAACTTAAGCATTATAAAAGGTATCCATGTAAGAAAAACATTTATATCCCCTTAATATTTTGAAATTAAAAAGAAAAAAGAAACCAGGTCTCGGCCATCATGATTGCATGCTTTAAAAATATGTGAGTTTTTCTTTGTTTGTTCAGGGGTTTGTGGGGACTCTTTTGTGTTTGACTTTTACAGCCCTCGCAATAAAATTTCTCCTGACTGTCTCCACACACCCGGTGCATGCAGTGGAACAGGGAAAGGATTCCATGGCTCTGCCTTGTCCACATGCAGCCCAGAGAGACAAAAGAGAGGGAGTTGTTTCCCTTGCTGGAAGCAGAGATAACAGCGCAAAAGCCCCAGGAGATGCTCAAACCAAGCATGGGTGTTGATCCTCAGGGCAGGTGGGGTTGCCCATGTGGCTGGCAGTATGGTTTAATGGACAGTGCAAGCTTTGCAATCAGACCATCCTCTTTGCAGAGGACCACTTAATATTCCAGGCCTCAGTTTCCCCCTCTGTAGAACGGCTTAGGGTGAGGTTCAAAAGTAGTGGTTGAGCAGAGTGCCCGGCACATAAAGGCCTTCTGTAAATGGCCATTATAGTTGATGGTCTTTATTTAGGAGACAATTCCCTACCCAGAGGCCAGAGAAGGGAGAAGTCTAGACAGCTCCTATTTGCTTGGTGTGGTCAAATGGTCAAAAAGGTCTCTGTGGCATGGACAGACCCCAGTGTATCGTGTCTTAGAGCTGGGGTAGTGGGGGCAGCTGGTCACCAAGCACCAGAGAAACTGAGAGAGAGGGAGACAGAGAGAGAGAGACAGCACCATGCTCCAGCCTGAAAGCCTTCCTCCCTCCCACCTGCCTTTGTCCCAGCTCAGAGCTCCTGGACTGTGGCAGCGAGAGATTGGCAGCTTCCCTGTTCTCCTTCCCTCCCTCCTTCATTTATTTATTATTTGTTACATGGGCTGTAATTAAGAAGGAAAATCTGTAAAAATTAGGTTGTTCTAAAGGTGCCCTCAGGGACAGCGTAGGGGTACAGAGGGGATTGAGGGGGAGCCGTGCCCTTCCTTGCTGCCAAATGCCCTTTGCAGAAAGGGTGCTGGACGGAGCACCTGGAACTACCCCTTCTTGCCCCCCTGAGAGCCCAGCTGAGGAAAGCACCTACTGTGTGCTGAGCCCTGGGTGAGACAGACCAGGGCTGTGGCCTTGCTCAAGCGGGCAGCAGCCTGGCGTGGGAGGCAGACATCTGAGCAGGGATTGCATTGCTGACGGCAGGGCGAGCTGGGCCTGCTCTCTTCTTGCCTTGCTGAGGGACAAGCCCTCCTGGGCAATTTCTCAAGGGGAAAGTGTGGTTTCTTTCAAATTTTTCCAGAACATAACCCCCCTTGTGGGCAGTTCCCTCAGGTGGCCCCAGAGAGGGAGACCACCCGAACCATGCTGGAATGGGGACGCATCCGGGAAGCCTTCCTAGAGGAGGTAACTTTGGCACAGGGTTTTCAGGGCTTCTGAGGAGGTTAGCAGTCTAGGGCAGGGGAAGGGAGAAAACAGGACTGATTTCCAGCCAGCGGGAGTGCGTGTGAAGGCTGGAGGCATGCTGGTGTGCGGTGTGTGACGGGAACACAGCCCCCGGCTGGGTGTGAGAGCACATGAATCTGCATGTTGGGCAGTAGGGACTGGGAGGTGGGAAAGAGCCAGATCAAGAGGCCTTGAATGCCGACCTCATTCCCTCATGGGAAGCCATCTGAGGGGACATTTGTGTCCCAGTTTATTGGTGAGGGCCCTGAGGCTCAGAGAGCTGCAGGCCTTGCCCAAGTTCCCCAGACTGCAGGCTGGGTCTGGAGGGCAGGCGCCGACCTCTGCCTGCCTCTGATATCAGTGTTAATGACTCTAATTCACTTTAGTCCATTAACGAGTCTTTATTGAGCAAAAGCAGGCGCCAGGAGTGCGTGGGTATGAGAGGCTATGGGGGTGCCCCAGAACCCTGCTCCCAGAGAAGATGGCCCTCTCAGCCTTCCTGGACGGTAATCTGAGAGGCTGAGATGTAGCCCCCTGTCCGCTGTCACCACCCCTGGGCTGCAGTGTCCCCTAGATGTCCTTCCAGGCTAGTGAAGGCTTCATTCAGGGAGTAGGTGGCGGATAAGGAGGTGTGCAGTCATTGTACTTGCTTGTGACCTAGACTCAGCCTGGTCCCTCTTAGCATCCAACCTGGGCCTTGGGGATGTGGTAGAGAGAAGTGTGGTAGGACTAGCCCAGTTGACACAAGTGTCCCTTCCCACCTGGAGGAGGGCTATAGGAGTGGCCAGAGGAGGAAAGGAGTCAGTCGCCCTTCAGCTCCCAGTGTGGGCTGGCATCAGGTGGGGGCAGTGTTGGCGGGCTGCCAGTAACAGAAGAGACTGAGGCCCAGGAGTAGGGCTAACAGTGGGGGTCCTAGAGCACAGGCGGTCCCTGCAAAGAGGAAGTGAGAGCTCAGTCTAGGATGGGAATAGCCATGGATGTGCATGAGACCTCATAATTATGCATGTTGGCAAGAAGCCCAAATGCTCCAAGGGGCTGGCTTGGCTGGGCTTGAGACATGGCAGAGGTCCCCAGCTCCCTATCCCTGTGGCCTAGCTGGCTTATGCAGCTGACAGCTGGAGCAGGAACCCCATTTCCCACTGAGATTGGAATCCCCTGTGAAGCTTAAGGGGCTTTAAGAGGCAAGGATTACCCAGAGTCTCAAAGAAGCAGCGCTGCAACATCATGCCCATTTCATAGCTGCAAAACCTGTGGTCCAGGAAGGTAGAGAGACTTGACCAAAGTCACACTAGTGGATTCTAAGCCCTGCAACCTAGTCCTTGCCCCAGTCGACTGTAAGGCCCTGGAAGGAGCTGCCCTCCCCCAGCCTGGGCACCCACGTTGTTCCCGTCCCTTCGCCAGAGCTTTCTGAACCATTTGTCTTTATGTCTGCACGCCGGGCAGCCTGCGAGCAGGGCTAGCGTCCCCTGCGACATAAAACTGACAAGAGGCGCTGGCGGAGTGTGGAGACTGTCAGCAGAGCGGCCGCCTGTGAAATTAACATGATATCGAAAGCGTCACTGTTTATTTACTGGAAACACCCGGACAGGACGCCAAGCAGGCTGCAGCTGCTGCCCCACGGCTGGGGACAGGGTCGCCCTGCCCGCCCTCCTGCCAGCCCCCAGGCCTGCGGCGGAGACTCCCGCTCCCTCCTTGACTTGCGGAGGAACAAGCCCTCAGGGACCAGGTGGGACTTTGACCTTCGTCACAGGTAGCCTCCCTCGTGTCCCGGAGTTCCGGCGGTGCTGTCCACGGGCCTGGGGGCCAGCACGCGGCCTCTCCGACGCCCCTGCTCTGGGCGGCGGGCACAACTTCCCGCTCGACCGCGCCACCTCTGCTCCCCGCGCCAGGAAGGGGCGGCTAGTTCTCCGTGGCGGCCCGCCCCCAGCCCCCGTTGATTGGCCAGGCTGAAGTCACCTGACTCAGACCTGGCCAATCAGAGTGTGTCTCATGGGAATTTGAAATCAGGGCACAGAGACGAGGTTAGTTGCAGGGAACTGAAATGCAAGGTGTGCTGGCTCCCGGCAGGGGCTGCGCTCTGGGGGTCAAGCTCTGCCAAGTGCGTGTTGAGAGTAGGGAGGGAGAGGCTTGGATGGAGGAGAATGGAGCAGATGTGCTGAGGGAAAGAGATGACAGATCTTCTAGCTCTAGGTCTAGACACAGACACAGACTTGGTTTCAGTTTGGGAGAGGGAGGCCTGGCAGCTCATTCTGCAATTGTGGTTCTTAAAATTTCTCTGCAACCTTATATTCAAAGGGCACTTTGTTTGAAAAGGGCAGAAATCTGCTGAAACGGGCCTTAAGACAGAGAGGGATGCCAGGACCAAAGAGAGAGGAGTAGACTGTCAGGTAAAATGTAGACTTAGCTGGGAAGGAATGAAGGGGGGATCAGCAGGCCATGGCATGTGGCAGCAAAGCCACTAATGTGGGTGTGCCCCGGGGGTGTTGGGACCCAACCTTGGGCTGTGCGGGACCACAGAGAAAAGCCGAATCAGAGACTCTGCCTAGGTGGGCTGTGCTCCTCCCTGCATCCTCTGTGAACTGGAAACATGGCTCCCGACAGCTCCCAGGCTCACCTTTCCTGGCCTCACTCCAGAGAAAAGCCAATAGTGACATTCTCCAGTTCCAAGTTCCAGTATCCTAGGAAAGGGTTCTGATTCCTTGTCCACTCAGCAGCAAGGAAGTGTGGGTGCGGTTAGCCCAGCTCAGGACAGGTGCCCTAGGAAGAAGAGGACGGTTCCCATTCACACCATAGGATGGCGGGCGGGGAGGGAGGCAGCTGAGGAGCACCTTGCGAAAACAGGGGCCCTTCCGAGCAGACAAAACAATGACTGTTCACTCTGTTCTTCGGCACAGAGATCTGGGGAGTCAGGCCTGCCCCTACCACCTGCTTCTCTCAGGAGAAGCAGGGAGGACTGGACTGGTGGGCCGCAACTGATGACAGTCATAACAGTCGTGCAGCGGGGCTGAGAACGTATTATAATGCCCATTTTGTTACACGGGCGTTTCGACTGTACCTGTACCCCTCACAATTGCACATCAGGTATGTTGATGGTAGGTAGTCCCCATTTAGCCCAATGTCCTCCAACTTGCTTGGTGGTAAGAAGTGCCTCCCCACCTCCTATCCCTTGAGGCAGGCCTGGGCTTCCCTGAGATTCTATATCCTTACAGAAACCTCCTTGTTAGAGGACAGCTTTAAATGGACTGCTGTTCCTAGCACTCAAACGGTTTGTGCTGAAAGCTAAAACATAGCCAAGCCCAGAGCCACGCACTCCATTCCTTGGAAGGCCCAGCGAAGGACAGCAGCTGGCACCTATGGGCACATCCCCTAGCCAGGTGCTTTCCACGAGCATTGTTTCCAAGTTTCCCAACAACCCTGTAAAGTGGAATGATTAGGCCTGTTTTATAGAGAAGTGCAGTAATGTGCCTCGGGGTGCCTGGCTGATTAGTGTAGAGCAGCGACATAAACCAGGGTATGCCAAGTCACTACCAGCCAGCACACTGGAAGCCAATTATGCAAAGCAGGGCAGAGTGGAGGTCCTGCAGCGATAAGGGAGTGGGGGGCTGCTGCTTGCCCTGGGCTGACCATTTCGGGACAACTCTACTTGGGTTCAGGCCCTGAAAGAGATGCTGCTGGAGAAGTGGGGCCCAGTCTGCACACAAGGTGTGCATGCGAGCTAAGAGCTATGATTACTCTGTGGCCATCATTGCTGTTGTCACACAGGTTAGAGAGCACTTTGGAAAGCACAGAGCCTGCTTCTGTCCTACCCTGCATGATTCCTTATACTTCCTGGTACTCATATCTCTGATCACAATTTTTAAATGTGTATCCCCTGAGTGAATCCCTGGTTGGTGTCTAGCCTCCCTGAGGGCGCGAGCTTTGCTTGTTTTGTTCTTTGCCACGTTGCCAGTGCCTGGTCCCGGGACTGGCGAAAGTAGGTGTTGGACGGGTACGTGGGAAAGGGGGAGGAGGGGCGTGCTGCAGAGCAAGAGTCCTCGCCCCGCTTTATAGTTGGGGAATTGAGACCCAGGGAGGAGAAACTGATCAGGGTCACACAGGGAGCAGCAGCTGGGCTGGGCTAGAACCCGACCCAGTCAGGAGGGAGGCCCCAGGAGACAGAGCAGAGTGAGACTCCAGATGGACGCAGGCAGCAGCCCTGGATAAACGTGCAACTACAGACCGCGTGTGGGGGAGAGAGTGTTGGGGTGCCCTGAGCAAAGCCCGTTCCTGCAGTTGAGCCCCTGCTCTCTGGTGAGGAGCAACCTCCCCTTCCAGTGGGAGCAGAGGACGAACGGCGATGGCTCTCTCCAAGGCTGAGAGCCACAGGCCCTTCCCAGAGCGGCCACTGCAACCAACCGGCTGAGAGCCGGAGGACGTGAGGCCTGTTAGAAGCCGCGCCCGTTCATGGCGTCCTACCGAGAGAGGGCAGAGAAGCTCGTGCATCTCACAGGGTGGAAGACCATTATGCCCGGTCTTCACCACGACTCTCAATTTCCACCTCACTGAGACAAGACTCGCTTTTGCACAGGGCACCTGCTGTTGGAACGGGTCTGCCTGCGTTGCGGGGACAAACTCCTGGTCCTCCACTGTGAGTCACCTGGTCCAGGGGCCCACGATGGGTGGGAGCATTCAGAATGAAGGCTGGGGTGGAAGCTGTGTGAGGAATCCATAAGAATGCTAATAGTAGAAGCAGACATGTACTGGTCACTTGCTCCGTGCCAGACACTGTTCTCAGTGCTTCGCAGGCATAGCCTAACGTATTCCTTGTAAGTTACCTGGGCACCTTGCCCCAGTCACACAGCTGGCACGTGGTAGGGCCAGGATTTGGACCCAAGTCACCTGCCTCCAGACACCTGCCCCTGTGCTCTGAAATCCCGACACTCAGCCCCTCGGCCGGGCCTCCCCTCACGGCATGCTTTGTGTTTTGATGTGTGTCCACGTGGCAGGCTCTGAACCCTGGGTTGATTTAGAACTGGGCTTGGGGAGAGAGTAAGGAACATCCCAGCAGGGGAAGAACACCGGTGAGCCTGGAGGAGAAGCAGCTTGGGACTCCGAGGACCAGAAAGGTGGCCAGTGCGGCCACTCCAGAACCCTCTGGAGAGAGGAGACAGGCCTGGGCCACGGAGGCTCCCTGAAGATTTCGAGCCAGGCCCCCTCACAGCCACGCACGGCACCTCTGGCCAGGATGCTCACCTGTCCCCAGCCACCCAGAGGGACCAGCGTGGCTGGGACTCATTTCCGTCTCGGTATCTGGCACCTCTGAGGCACCCTACCGCTCTTGCCCTCAGCCTAGCCCTGCCTCCAAACTAATGCTTTAAGAACAGGGTTGAGTGCACCAGGGTCCTGAGTGAGTAGGGGTCACCGCAGCCATGCCCCTCCTGCCCGTGGCCAGGCAGCTTCGGCTGGTCGCCTAGGAGACAGTGCCTGGGACACTCTCATTGGCTGGTTGTGGCTCCAAGGGCGAGAGTGAGCCTCCAGGCTGCTATCCCTGGTCACGCCAGTGTGTGCAAGGGGCCATACATGTGTGCAGGGTACGTGAGCACTGAACACAGAGTCCGGCCTGGCCGCGCTGTGATCCCAGGAAGGAGAGAGACCTCAAGATGGAGACGGGCCAGGGGCCTCTAAGAGGGCTCCCATGGTCGGAGCTTGGGGACTTGGTTGGGACATGGCTCAGCGCCCGCCAGCATGGGTGCATGTCCCGACCTCTGTGTGCATGAGGGGCGCGGGCTGCTCCGTGGGTCTGTGCGTTAGTGTCAATGCACGGGTTCAGCTTATGCGTTTCAATGTAACAGCTATTACCTGCTGCACATTGATGGTGTTTGCTCGTGTGGGCGCCTTGAAAAGGGTTTGTGCGGACACAGATTGCTGCGAGTCTGTGTGGGAGAATGTGTGAGGCTGTACAAGTGTGAGCTCTTCTGTGTGCACGTGTGTGCCTGCTGGAGGAGGGATTGTGTGTGTGAACAGAGAGGTGTGCATACTCACCCTAAAGAGGGGCTTCAGCCTCTCCCTCCTCTGCTCCTGCTGCCCAAATCTTTCCTTTTTGGATTCTGACATGTAACCCTCTCGTGCTCAAGGGCCCACCAGAGCTCCCTCTCGCCTGGGTGGTGCTCTACAGAACACTCTGCCTTAGCTGCCCAGACACCCACACCCTCCCCACCTCCCACACAGGCACCGAGAGCCAATAGGAGGGGAGATTCTGTCTCTGGCCCAGGGGAGGCTTCAAGGGCAAGGATGAAGTGCTCAAAGTGGATTCTTCTCGTCCTAAGCCAGGGGCACTGCAGCTGATGGCCTGGGGCCCTTGAGAATCTGGGGCTGCCTTTGACCTCCCCATCTGCTCTCTACATGGAGGGGAGCCTCCCTTAGCCTGCCACTGCCTGGGGTCCCTGGGCAGTCGCAGGGTGCTGACCAGGTGTCGCCCCTCATCTACCTGCTTCCCATGAGAGTGTTTGGAGAGCTTGTTTTTGTGGGGGAAGGGCTAGAGGTCGGCTGGAGGGCCCAGCTGGGACCTGGGAACCTGTCATGGTCTGCCCTCGCCTCTGCAGCTCTCAGGCTCACACAGAGCCCCTCCCCTGCCCTCACTGCCAGCATTCCTTCTGTCTCTGCACAGCAGCAGGGCCCACCAACCTTGCAGTGGCCCTGTCCCTTCCAGCTGTCCCACAGGAGAAAGGGAGCAGCTGTCCTCCCGGCTCTCGGCCAGCCAGTGGCCAGGCAGTCCTGCCCGAGCTCTAGCTGCAGGTCTTCCACTGATCCCTACCTCCCTGCTGGTGGCTCCATGGGGCAGAGGGTCTTGTCCACTCCTCAGGGGCTGTCTTGCCTGGTGGGACTCTTGGACCCCATCTTGCCCAACCCCAGCTGTACATAGAGGGAAAGTGAGGCAGAGGGGCAGGGACACCCCAGGTGGCGGATGACTGGCAGGCTGCCTGAGAAAGACACAGGGCTGACCTCTAGGTATGGAGGGGAGGTGGCTGCTCGGATGGCAAAGCCTCTAGGGGCTCTGCAGGTCCCAACTGAGCAGCGCCCTAGGGAGGTTTGGGAACGGGAGAGGGCGGGACAGGCAGATGGCCACAGGCTCCTGCTCTGTTCCAGGCGACCGCACGGTGGTGTGAGCGTGGAAAGAGGGGCTCATGGGCCCAAGGCAGGGCCGTGAATGTCCTGCTGACAGGCTGTGACTGTGCCTTGCTTCAGCTGCGGGGAGTGTGAGAGCAGGGAAGTGATACAGGGGATACCACTGAGGTCTGGGGTGAACCCTGAAGATGGAAGAGAATTGGGGGGACACCCAGTCAGTTGAGGCTTCGCTCAGGCCCTTGGGAAGGGTCAGCCCAGAGAGGCTCAGCACTTGACCAAGGCCATCCCACCTCCTCCACGGGGCTGCGGGGCTGTGCACAGAGCCCAGGGGAGACGCAGGCGTGGGAAGCTCACCCAGGTCTGGCTCCAGGAGGCGCTGAGGAGCAGCTGTGCACACCTCCTGCCCAGGCCTCCCTCCTGTGCCCTTGGCGAGTCCTGACAGAGGCCCTGGGGCTGGCAGACAACAGAGGGGAAGAGGGTTTACTGTGCCCACGTCTCTCCTCTTTACGACGCCATATTTTTTTAACGAGCTATGTAAATGTCTGCAAGTCAGACAGCAAAGTCAGGGCCTCCAGCTGTAGCCGTGCTGGGACTGAGTGCCCGGGGCCAGTCTGACCTGTGTTCCCATGGGATGGCTTTCTGGATGCCATGGTGCTTGTCTCTGTGCTGCCACCTCCCAGTTCAGCTGCGTCAGAGCTGGTGCTATTACTGACTCATTCATTTTGTGACCTTGGACCTGTCACTTCTCCTCCCTGTGCCTCAGTTTCCTTATCTACAAAATAGAAGCACACATGGAGCATTTGTGCTTTCTAAGGTGGCATGATTTAGCTATGGAACCCTGGGCGGTGGCTCAGCCTCTCTGAGATTTGTGTTTCTCATCTTAAATTGGGAGACGGTCATGCTAATCGCTGCCTTTGGGCTGCGTTCTGGCCCCTGGGAACCGACAGGCAAGATGCGGAGAGCCCAGCCCTCTTCCCTCCTGCCTGCCTTTATCTTTTCCTCTGCGCCATCCCTAGAACTGGCTGCCTCCATGGTGGTGTGTCGCAGTCCAGACGGGGCTGAAGGGTGCGCCACAGTCCAGGGAGGGCAAGGGAGAGGCAGGCCCCCATCCCCGCTGGGGTCGCATCCAGGGCACAAGAGGCCTCCTGGGGGCGCGAAGGCTGGGGTATGAAGGAGCTGGGCGTGGAGCGGGGCTGGGTTGAGCACTGGGGCATCCCCCTGGTCTCCATGGCCCCCAAGGTCCCCACTCTAGCCTTCCCAGACACCAGCACTGCCACCTGGCATGATGACGGGCTTGGGCTGGGGATGCAGGAAATGCCGTCATAGGTCTCTGGGAGGCTACAAATCCCCTTACAGGCTGAGCAGTCAGCTCCGCAGGCGGTTAGAGGCTGGAGCTCCCAGGGGAGGGCTCTGTCCTCCCAGGGATGCGCTGTGTGGCCACCGGCCTCAGTCCCTCAGACAGGCTGCTGGGCCTGTGTCTTATGCTCCGGTCTTAGGGACTCACAGAGATGCCAGGTGGACTGGGAGCCGGGATCGGGGAACGGACTGGCGACAGCTTTGATCCTGACCCTACCCCATATGCCTGCCTACCTGTGCCGCAGCACACTCGTCATCCCAGTCCACCAAAGGAGTGGGCCGCAGGAGCTGATGTGGCTGTGCCCACTTCCCAGATGAGAAGCCTGAGTCTGGAGTGGTTCAAAGTGAGGGGCCCAGTTCGGCGCTTTCTATGCAGTGAAGTATCGAGCCTGAGTATGAGTCCCCACTTCAGCACCTACTGGTGGTGGCCTGGGAAACCACTTCTCCTCCTTGAACCTCAGTGTTCGCATCTGAAAGGTAGCATATTAGACCCACCTCATGGTAGGCTCGAAAGCGCATGTCCTGTGCCTGGCCCAAGGCCCTGATGAACAGTGGCTGCGGTGACTGCTGCTGGATTTCCTCGGCACCACCCTCCTGCGTCTGTCTGCTACAGGAAGGACACTGGAGCAGAGGGCGGCTAACTTGGGTTCAAGAGCTGGCTCTTTACTTACCACTGATAGGTCACCGGGCTGGGCACTGTCACTCTAAGCCCCCTGCTCCTGGGCAAACTGCCGCAGCCTGTACAGTTCCTCGAAGCAATGAGACACAACAGAGGTCCCTAAGGAAGGTCGCTTCCGAAGGTGGCTGCAGCGACTCTCATATCCTGCCCGTCTTTTTGCCGTGTGCCTGTGTAGCTCCTCCTGTCAAGAAGTGCGAACCGTCCTCCCTCCCCTTGAATCTGGGGGACCTGTGACCTGCCTTGACCGACAGAATGCAGCCGACGGGATGCTGTGGGACTTCCTGGCCGAGGCTTCTGTTCCGGCCATTTTGGAGTGCGGCGCCCCTGTGGAGAAGCCCGGCCAGCCTGCAGAGACCAGGCGCAAAGAGAGAAGCCGGCTGTCCTCCAGCCCTTCTGGGATCCCCGCCGAGTGACACACAGAGGCCACCTGGGATCTTCAGCTCCAGTCAGGTCTCCCCCATCGACACCCACAGGGCAGATGAGTGTCCTCACCAAGCCCTGCCCAAGTGGCAGAACTGGGGACAAATAAATGGTTATTGTTTTAAGCCACTAAATTTTGGGGTGTTGTTATGCAAAAATAGATAACTGATACAGTCCCTCATCTTTTCTGCACCGTCTTCATCCAAACCGGGTTGTGCAAGGCTGGGCTCCTTGGCCACAGCTGATTGGGCAGGGGAGTGGGCGCCCGACCTCAAGGCAGCCAACCCATTGGCTGGTAGGTGGCCAATACGACTTTTGCTTCTCTTGCAAGCCAGACAGGAAGGAGGCTGGAGCTGGGGCAGTTTACATGGGAGCTGGGGGGAACCCTCAGTCCTGTACCGGCTGGTATGTCCTCAGAGGACACCAGATTGAGGAAAGATGTCCGTGGAACTGGCTTGTGCGCCACTAGATCCTTTCACTCCAGCTGGTCCGTGTTGCCCTACTCCTTGTGCCTCACGTACCCTGACTCCAGGCCCTAAAGTACTCAAGGTCCCTTGGCCAGCTGGTGACAGAGCTTCCCTAGGGACTCCTGACACCAACCGGGGGTCTACACTACTCCTCTGAGCCCTTCTCCCTTGTTCTCTCTGTGCTATCCCCACACCCGACATACACAGGGTGTAGCCTTGTCCTCCAGAGCCCCAGGGCACGGCTGCTCTCTGCCCTGGGCAGATGGGACTGCGCCCGCCCGAGTCCGCGCCCACCCTCCCCCGCAGCCCTGAGGCCTCCAGTGGCAAAGCAGAGGGCAGGCCCAGGTTTGGTTTCCAGCCCAACCGCCTGTGGCGCTCCAGTTCTCTTGGCTCCCTCGTGTCCTGCACACACTCTCACCCTGCCGGCTCCTGAGTTCAGCCACCTCTCCCTGCATGTGCCTAAGGGTGCCGCGCTGACAACAGTGGTCGTGAGTGCACCCCAAACAGGGCCACGCACCATTAGGCGCACTTTACAACAGTCTTTAATCTTCCCAGACACCCTATAAGCATAGGGTTCTTGACCCCACTCTGCATATGGGACTCAGTGGTGGAGATGGGATTTGGACCAAGGTCTGCCTGACTCCAAAGCCCCTGTTCCATTTGCCACCCTGCTGTGTAACTCTAGGCGGGTTTCTTTCCATCTCTGAGCCTTGTATTCTGACTTGTGAGCGGTGAGCCAGGGAGGGGTCCTGGTGCTCATTGCTCCCTCCAATACTCACCCTCCTGTGCTGTCTTTGGCAGGGCCCACTGCGGGCTGGGGTGGGTTCCCAGTCTTCACACTTTCTCTTCAAGGCACACCTGTCTCACGAAGAGCAGTGCAGGAGGCTGCTCTGGTCTTGGTCTCCTGGAAAGTGCACTGGACTCTCAGGATTCAGTATCTTGCTGTTTCCCCAATCGCTTCCTCCAACCTCATCCCCGTGGCCCCGGACAAAAGGTGAGCAGAGCAGTCTGCTGCCTACAGGGCTGGAGGTGACCACACACCCTGACTCCACGACCCCACGGGAATTAAGCCAGGTCGGGGCCACAAGGCCTGCGGGGGAATGTGGGTGGCCCAGGAAGGTTCTGGTCCCCAAACCGCACCTGGGTTCAGGCTCCGAGGCGCGCGTGCCAGGGCAAGGGGGCAAGGAGGCCTGCAGGCCAGGGAGAAAGTAGCTTCTCCAGCCTGGCTCCCCTGGATGGTCCCCTTAAGTCTGGCAGGGCTCTTAGCAGCGCTGGCCCTCATTTCCTCTTCCACAGAAGAAGGCCACACAGCTGGGAAGGCTGCACCAGGACCAAGCCCGGGCCTCCTGGCTCCCAGCCTGGCTCTGCCTAGGCCCAGGCTCCTTTGCTGGGCCAACCCAGTCTGCTGAGGCCGGGCACTCACACCCCCAACCCGACCCTCTTCCCCCATCCGAGAACAACCTAATGATCTTCTCGTGTCCTTGAGCTTCCTCAGCGGGTCAGTTCCCTCCCAGGAGCCAGGAATAAATAGGCCCCTGACCCGCACGCTCTTACCAGAAACTTGAGGCATCCCAGAGGGATCGTCACAATCCCACGAGCTGTCTTTTGTGGAGGGCAGTGCCAACCGGGGCTTCCCGGGCTGGGGGTGCGGGCCTGTGCTCTGGTCTGTTGGGAGGTGGGCAGCCCTGCCGGGTTCTGAAGCCTCATCTGCCAGCACTGGCCCCCCATTGCACACAGGCCACTCACGCACCCTGGGAACCCTCCCCCTGCATGTGTACTCCTGAAGGGATCTCCTGCCTGACCTGGCTTTGAGAAGCCCTGAGCCACGTTTAGAAGCCTGTGGCTCTGGGAGTCTGGAATCAGGCCCTGGTTCTGTCACTGTGAAGCTGTGTGACTTCTGATAAGCTACCACCCTCTCTGGTCCTCATCCTCGGCATCTGTATTAGAGTTGGATTATCGTCACCATTACCATTCATAGAGGGATCACTGAGTGCCCGGGACCGCCCCACTCAACAAACACACCTGTGTTCCCTCATTTAATCCTCCTAACGATCCAGGCTAGTAAGACCGTCTTTATTTTACGGGTGCAAAGACTGAGGCTAGAGGAGTTAAGTCACAGTCCCACCCAGCTGGCAAGCACCGGAACTGGAGCTCAAACTCAGACCTCCCTACAGCCTCAGAAGCACCGGTCCAGGCTGCTCCCAGGGAGCCTCAGCCTTCTGCACCCCGTGTTCCAGGACCCTAGGGGAGAGGATCCCGTTTTTTCCCCAGGGATACCACCACGGTTCAGAGGGCCGAAGCGCTCCCTGGAGCCAGGGACAGGCCTGGTTGGTAGCGGGGGGTGGGGCGGGGGCGAGGAAAGGCTGGCCCAGCCATGGCTGCAAATGGCATCAGCTGGACCCAGAAGCAGAGCAGCCTCTCAGGGATGTCTTCAGATTGAATGAATGAATGAGTGCCAGCGCCACGCTGGACTCTGCCCACACACCCTCCCACTAGAGGCTTGGTTTAGAAGGTGCTAGGCGTAGCTACTTAGTTCCTGCCAGCTTGGGTGGGGACCGTGAGCCCTGCCTGGGAAGAGCCCTGACTGGAAGAGCTGCATCCTGGAAGTTTCTTCCTGCTGAGGGCCGACTTCTCTAGTGCTCCCCTGCTGTGTTCAGCCCAGTCTGTGTGCATGGGCTCCTGCTTTGCTGGGGTTCTCCTCCAGCGTGAAGAGAAGTGGGCAGCAGGGCCACTCTGGGCCCACTGTGGGGCAGAATCCAAGGAGTCCCCAGGGAGAGAGAGGAACTCGGAGGAGACCCGGCCTCCTCGGCGCTGGGCCTCCCTCCTAACAGATGCGGTGCGGAGCACATGGCTGCTGGTGAGCCACCGGCCCAGCTTTCCGAGCCAAGGCCCCTGGCTCTGGGGAAGGTCCAAGGTGACAAGGTGACTGCCTGGCGCGTCCCACTCTGTTATACGGGGCGTTACTCTCTGGGGCTGAGCTTGGAGCGTCAGGTGTGGTTTGGGTGGGCCGGGCTGGGGAGGGTGGGCAGGCGTTGTCTGGCCCTCCTGCCAAGCTCATGTGCAGGTGGATTCCAGCCCCGAACCCTGAACCCTGGAAGTCCAGGACAGGCTCAGAGGATGGCCTGATAGAAGACAGGGCAAAGCTGGGTGGCGGCCTGGGTCTGGGAGCCCCCTGCCCCCACTGACTGGGCACTTTATGAGTGAAGCGGCATACTGTAGGTGTTCAATAAATGCTTACAGAAAGAAGGCTTGTATAGGTCCAGGCCAACACTTGAGGGGCCTCCAGCCCCTAGGGCGGCTCCCAGACTAGAGGTGGGCAGATCTCTGGTGCTCACAGGCTGCGGGACTCCCTGTGGGTCTAGGGCCCATCTCTCCAGCAATGCCTCTGGCTGCAGCCTGGTCCCTGGTCCCCCAGCCCTGCCCTCATGGAGGTCCCTTCACCAGCCCCATCCCCACAAAGATAACAATGACCATAATGAGAACAGTCACCCACACGTGTGCACAGCGCTTTACAGGTTACAAAGTGTTTCACATACATCATTTCATCAATTCCTCACAACAGCCCTGTGAGGTAGGCAAGGTGGGGGTAATGTTCCCATTTGTACAGATGTGAAGACTGAGGCCCAGAGAGGCTAGTGACCTACTTGAGGCCACACAGCAAGTGAGCAGCAGAGCTGGATCAGAGACTAGGTGTCAGTCCTACCTCTGGCCCCTGGCTCTCTCCACTGGCTGTGCTGTCCACCAGGAGGACCCCAGCCCCTGTCCAGAGTCCTGGCTCCCACCCCCTGGCAGTGTGCTGCCTGGCAGCCTGGCAGCCCTGTCCCTCCACCTGCTCCCTGCAAACAGCCAGCCCAGGTCTGGGCCGGGCCACCACTGCCTGCCCCATGGCACCCTGGCAGGGGCAGGCAAGTGGGGCCGGAGCCTCCTTTCCTGTTTTCCTGAGTGATCCCTCCCCACAGGGGAAGAGAAGAGAAAGGAGGAAGAGGAGGAGGAGGAAGAGAAAAACAAGAAACTGAGTTGGAAGAGGCCCTGGAGCAATCAGGACGTCAAAGTTTGCATTCCGACTAGCTATAGGAAATAGTTTTTTTCTCTTTTTATTATTTCAAGTTTTCATAAAAATCCATAATTATTGAAACCCAAGTTACAGAGGAAGTTCGTAACTTTTTTATTGAATTACTGACTCTGCCGCGTGTCGCTCTGCCGGCTTTCATCTCCTGCCTGTCAGTGAGCGCCCTGTGCAGGTGGCGTCCCAAGCCTGGACCTCTGAGGTCCTGGTAGAAAGAGGGCAGGTGGCAGGGCTGTGGGACAGCAGGGGTGGGCGGAGGAGCAAGAGACCACGTGGAGGGGAATGGGGAGGGAGAAGGACGGGGAGTTAGCGGGTGGCGGCCAGGCCCCTTCCCCTGCCCGGCCGCCCGGGGGTCCCTGCCCCCCGCCCCGTCCTCATATCATCTTCATGTTGAACTTGCGGGGCGCGTCGGCGGAGCTGATGCCTGCATCTGACTTCCGGGGCACGTACTCGATCTCGATGTTGTGCTTCGTGTTGCCCTTGCCCCGGCTCCAGAGGAACAGCAGCACCAGGCAGAAGAGGACGACACCCAGGAAAGAGATGAAGCCCATGGTGGTGGCGATGATGAGGGTCTTGATGTCAAAGGGGAAAGGCACGGTGGCGCGGGTGCTGTTGGCCTCTCCCTCGCCCGGCTGGTTGGAGATGAAGGCGAAGGTCTTGTTGGGCTGGTGGGGCCAGTCGGGAGAGTAGCTGCGCACGTGCAGGTGGGCGGGCATGGAGTCGTTGCCGCCCGCATTGGCCGCGATGCACAGGTACGTGCCGTTGTCCTGGACCTGGGCGTAGCGCACCTCCAGCGTGCCATCGGGGAAGACTGTGAGCCGCCCGTTGCTCTTGGCTGAGACCAGGTGCTTGCGGGGCGAGAGCCAGAGAATGGCGGGCGGCGGGTCGCCGTCTGCGCGGCACACGAACTGCACCGTGTGGCCCTCATCCACAAACACCTGCTGGGCCTTGCGGTCCCGGATGCGGGCGCGGCGGCAGGTGAAGTAGTTGGGCAGTAGCACGTCGGGGAAGTCCTTGAACTCCTTGCCCTGGACGAACTCAGGCGTGGCGCACGTGGGCTGCTGCCGGTTGAAGTTGAGCCGCCAGCGGCGCCGGAACACCCACAGGAGCCGGCAGTCGCAGGCCAGTGGGTTGGAGTCCAGGATGAGCGTCTCCAGGTTGCCCACCGAGTGGAAGGCCGACTCCTCCAGGGTGGTCAGCTGGTTGCTGGAGACATTGAGCACACGCAGGTAGTTGAGGCCGCGGAAGGCGTAGGGCTCCACCACGGCCAGCTGCCCACCCACCAGCTGGATCTCCTGCAGCCGCAGCAGCTCGTGCAGCATGGAGCCCTCGATGGTGCCGATGGGGTTGTAGGAGAGGTTGAGGAAGCGGAGATAGACCAGGTGGCGCACGGCCAGGTAGGGCACAGCGGTCAGATTGCAGTGTGTGATGGACAGGGACGTCAGGTTGAGGCCGTAGAGGCAGTTGGGTGTCATGGTGTCCAAGTAGGGCCAGTGGGCGATCTCTAAGACCTTGAGCCGGTACAGCCTCTTGAAGGAGTAGTCCCGGATGGCATTGATGCCGAGGTGCCGGAGCCTCAGGACCAGGAGACCGTGCAGGTGGGACAGCGCTTCGGTGGGGATGGAGGTCAGGTTGCATTTCTCCAGGGTCAGCTGCTCCAGGCTGTTGAGGCCGCTGAAGGCGCGGTGGGAGATGTACACGAGGTCGTTGTCACCAACCTCCAGCGACTTGAGGTTGTACAGGTCCTGGAACATGTAGTCCAGCAGGATGACAATCTTGTTCTCGCTGATGTCCAGCTTGGTCAGGTTACTGAGGCCGGTGAAGACGCCCAGCGGGATGAGCTTCAGGCGGTTGCTGCGGAGGCCCAGCGTGCGGAGGTTGAAGAGGTTGTTGAAGGCGCCGGGCTCCACGGCGCTCACGACGTTCTCGTTGAGCTCCAGCTCCTCCAGGTGCGGGAAGCTGGCAAACTCGTCCTGGTTGAGCGTCTTGATGCGGTTCTTACCCAGGTCCAGCAGGCGAGTCTCGGTGGGGATGCCCTCAGGCACTGCCACGAAGCGCTTGCGGTGACACAGCACGGCGCGGTCCTGGGCGGAGCACTCGCAGCGGGGCGGGCAGCCGGTGGCAGAGCCTGACAGCACCGAGCCCAGCACCAGCAGGAGGATGGGCTGCCAGCAGGCCAGGAGGGGGCTGGGCGCGCTCCTCACGCCCGCCGCCAGCATCCTCTCGCTCACCTGCAGCAGGAGCAAGCACAGGGCAGGGCCGCAGTCAGAGGGCGGCTTCGCTCGGACCCCACCCGAGCCCTCCCGCCTGTCGTGATGACCCTGCCACAGACGGGGAGGAGGGGTCCACATGCCCAGGCCAGAGGGCCCCGCCACCCCTGCTGTGCACTCCCTGCCTCTCACCCTGCCCAGTCTTCCCAGAGGACCTTCCGGCAGCCCTGGGATGGGGGGTTCAGGGAAGGGCCAGCCACCCCAGAGGCACTGGCGACACCTCCTTTACATTCTGTGGTGGCCCTGTGACTCCAGGTGTGCCCTACCGAGCCTCAGCTCCCCTGCTGCCGTCAGGGATGAAGCGGGGCTGGCCTCCCTGGGACTGAAGGGGCTCAGGGCCAGGCCCCAGGGAGCCGCCCTGGGCTCACAGAGGGACTGAAGGGGCTTAGGGCCCAGGCCCCAGGAACGCCAGAGGAGGCTTCGGAGAGCAGCTGGTGCCCGCCCTGTCTGCAGGGCAAGGGCTTCCAGGCTGCTGGGACCCCACCACTCAGCCTTCAGTCCTGAGCCCCCCCTGGTGCTGAATGTGCCCTACCCACCGCCACGGCTGGGCCTGCAGCCCAAGAGTCCTGGGCAGCCAGCAAGTCCAGTGGTATGCTCTGCTCCCTGCTGGGGTCCCCGGGTGGCTGGAGGCCCTCCTCCAGAAAGCCCTGCCCTGAAGCCACCTCTCCCTTCCCCTGCACCCGCAAATCCTACTTGGCCACCCTGTGGGTCTGACTCCTCCCTTCCTCTGGGGCCCAGGGGTGCCCCAGTGCAGACTCCTGAGCTCCGGGCCAGAGACGTCTCGCTGTCCCCAGCCTGGCTCTCCTCCCGGAACACCGCCCACCCCGGCTGTTGAAATGCCCCCTCCCAGCCTAACTTAAGCCCGCTGCTCTGAGACGCTTGTTCTGGTCCCAGGAGGCATGCGCCCCTCGAAAGGCCCTCGAGCCTCTGTCTTTCTGGGTCCCGGCCACCGGGGCCCAGGGCTCTGTGTGGCTCTAGTCAGCCTCCCCCAGCCCAGGACAGCCGAGGCCACCCCAAGGTGCCTGTCTACACGGCAGTGCTGAGGACGGGAGGCGCACAAGCTGGGCCCTGAAGCCAGGCAGGACTCGGGGTGGTGACAGGCAAGTCGTGGGCAGGAGGGCAGGGGCTGCAGGTGGAGCTGCCGCCTGCGGGAAGGCCTCCCTGCACTCACTGGCGCCCCATGCGCAGAGTCCCCTCGCCCCTAGACTGCCTCCCTGCCTCCCCCCTCCCTGCCCCTGTCCACCCGAGGGCTGGGAGGGCTGGTCTGGACCCCAGGAGCTGCGGCCTTCACACTCCAGGGGACGGAGCTCGCGGTCTCTGGGGGGATGTCCCACTTCTCTGCCCCGCACAGGCCCTTCTCCCAGCCTCCCCACGCCTCCACGCAGCCTGTTTCCACGGCCACAGCCATCCACACGGCAGCCATCATGGCAGCTGGGGCTCAGAGACGTGTGGCTACCCCAGGACCCCCGGCGCACGGGGGCAGAGCTGGGACAGGAGCTCTGGTCTGTCAGACCAAGGGCACCACACGCTTTCTGCCCCTCTCTCAGGCCTGACAGGCACTTCCTGGTTGTTGATCGACTAAGTGACTGATTAATCAGGGTGTCACTGACATATCATGGAATCTGCAAGGTTTTTGTCACCCCCCAGGGCTTTGTCCCCGCTGACCCTCCCTCGGCCCCTTTCGTCCTCTCCATCCAGACTCCTCGGGGCCGCCTCTCCCCACCCCGCCCGGCCAGGCTAGCTTCCACAGCCACACACGTGCCAGTGCCCGCCAGAGATGCAAACGTCCCGACGGGGCTCTGTAAGTAACTGGGCCGGCCGGCGGTGGGACAGGAGCTCCTGGAGGCGGCTAAGGAATGAGGGGGCTCATGGGGACGTGGGCCCCTGAGATGTGGGGAAGCCCCTTATCCACATGTGATTCTGGCTGCCGCCACCTGGCCTCAACCTACCATCTACCTCCTCTTCCACCACAGCCCCCAGCAAGGCCACCCGGTGCCCCCACTTGTCCCTGCCTCTAAGCCAGCTCCTTCTGGAGCTCCGTGGCCTCTAAGCCAGCTCCTTCTGGAGCTCTGTGGCCTTCTACCCCAAAGGCTACCTCCTCCACGAAGCCATCCTTGACCTACTCCACCAGATATCATCTCCTGCCCATAACGCCGAAGCCACTTTATTCGCATTAGCAGTGATGCTGTGTAACTGGTGTGCAGCATGCCTCATTCCAAAAGGGCTTTGAGCCACATGACTGGAAATTTATGCTATAGGGTGATAAGGAGATAAAAGGTAAAGAAGGGAAGCCAGTCAGGAAAGAATGATGCAAAGTCCTGCATAATGACTAAAAGAGAGCTTTCTAGTGACCTGAGCAAAGAGGGAAACATGCCCCCAAACCTCAGCACTTGGCACCTCTCCTGTCGTGTATGTTTAATCGTGGGTCAGTCATGGGTACATTTGTCTTCCTTGCTGTAGAGTGAGGTGCCTACAGCAGACAGTGTGTATGCAGCCTCAGAGCAAGGTGTGGCACAGAACAGACCTCAGTGAATATTTCTTTTTCTTTTTTTGAAACATAGTCTCACTCTGTTGCCTGGGCTAGAGTGCCAAGGCCTTAGCCTAGCTCACAGCAACCTCAAACTCCTGGGCTCAAGCGATTCTCTTGCCATAACCTCTGGAGTTGCTGGGACTACAGGCATGCGCCACCAAGCCTGGGTAATTTTATATATATATATATAAATGTGTGTGTATATATATATATATATATACACACACACATTTTAGTTGTCCAGCTAGTTTCTTTCTATTTTTAGTGGAGACAGGGTCTTGCTCTTGTTCAGGCTGGTCTCGAACTCCTGAGCTCAAATGATCCTCCAACCTCGGCCTCCCAGAGTGCTAGGATTACAGGCGTGAGCCACCATACCCGGCCAGTGAATGTTCTTTGAAAGGAGTGTGTGTGCATGAGCAAGTTTTTGCAGGGGTGAGTTTCTGTAGCTTCTGACAGGGCTGACCCTGGAGCAGGCCCACTGCAGTGAGAGGTCTGGGGAGCCGAGGGTGCTGGTGGAAAAGCTGGCCAGCTGTGCTCTCTCCAGCTGCCACCTCCAAGCCTGGCAGACCCAGAGTCATGGGCCATGCTCCATGGGGCCACGCTAGCTGTGGGAGGACACATCTTATGAATTGCCTCCTGCCGTGCCTTTTACACGTGCTGTCCTGAAAGGTGGGGAAACTGAGGCCCAGAGAGGGTAGGGTGCTTGCCCAAGCTGACATAGCAAGAGCACAGCATACCGGGCCTAATATCCCGGCCTCGCACCCCCATGTGTCCCTGTCATCTAGGAATGCTGGCAGGGTCACAGCCAAGGGGTCACCCAAACTGCTGAGTGGGCAATGTGCTGCTCCTGCCATTCTAGCACCGTTAATCCTGCTGGCTACTCTTGCGATTGCCAAGAAGAGGTGTTTTATGCATTTTAATCAGTGTTTTATTTTGGATCCTTGCCCCCTAAAGGGATTTCTATAAGGGTGAGTTTAAAAACTGGACCAATAAATACAAAGAAAATAAACATCAAGGGCAGGCAGGTGGGCAGGCGGGTGAGCGCTGTGCCCGGGCACACACAGGCCTGCGGCAGCCAGAGCCCTCCACGCGGTGGGCGGCGGGAGCCAAGCCGTGGGCCGCGCTGCAGAGGGCAAGCCCCAGGCTCTGAGCTGCCCTGCAGCGGCACCAGACAGGCCGCCAGCCACACCACACCCTCACTCCTGTCCCCAGGGCAGCTCCCCTTGCTCAGACGGGGCTCCTCGACAGGTGCAGTCCCTGCGGCCAGCCCGCTACGCGGTCGGCAATGCTTGCTTCCCCGCCGCACAGGGAGGGCGAGATTCCAGGGTCCCTGAGGGAGCCACCAACAGAAACTAGGTTTTCCCCAGCTGGAAAGTCAGCACCCTCAAACCTGGTTGGGAGTAAAGGGGTATGGGGGGCGCAGTTCTGGCCCCAGACTGCAGTTTTGCCAGGGCTGGAAGGATCTATTTGAGGGTGGCCCCAGGTTGGCTGGCTGCCCTGACTGGGGCATCTCATTCAGAGTGTCCCTACAGGGCTGGGGAGGGAGACTGATGGAGAAGGAAGAACTGCCCATGAGCAGCGTCGAGAACCACTGAGGGGGTCAGAGGTCATTCTGTCCTGTAAGACAGCATCCCCGGGGCAAAGGGTGCGCCTACCTCCCAGCACCCAGCCAAGTCCACCCTCTTTCTGAAAAGGGGAGGGACTAACTTTCAGAAAAGGGGAAGGACTAACATTTGAAGAGCCCCTGTTATGGGCCAGGCTTTGGGCTTTATACACATTGTCTCAGAATCCCACACACCAGCATTCAAAAGAGGCATTTCTCATCCATTTTACAGATGAGAAAAACTGAGGCCCTGAAAAGGGAATTCACTTGCCTTGGGCCTAAGCCGCAAAGCTAGCAGGTGGCAGAGCTCTGTTCCTCCTGGCCGGTGCGCTGCCTGCCCCAGGAGCTGCCTGGTGGGGAGGGGACTTCTCCTGGAGCGCGGCCAGTCCAGGGCAGGGGCTGGCGTGTCAGGGCGAGGCCCCAGGGCTGAGGGAGGGCACTAGCCCTCAGCTACACCCCAGTGTCCTGCCTCCAAAACCTGACAACGCCTCTCCCCAGCCGTCAGAAAGTGGCCTGCCAAACACACCGCGGGCCGTCTCCCCGCCCTGCCTCTCCTGTGCCTGCGGCTGCCGCCTATGCTTGAATCTCACCTAATTTGGGGCTGGCTGAGCGCAGGATGGCGGGCTTAGTTATTTTAGGTTTACAGTATCAATATTTCATGGTGCTCCCACTCAGAGCTCCGCAGGGACGCAGGGATCCCCGCACACGGGCATGGGATCCAGCGTGGAGGCGCCGCTCCACGAAGGCTGCGGCCTGGGCCTCCGAGCCACAGGCCTCCAAGCCACGGGCCTCCAGTCCTCAGCCTGTCTGCGTGGCCGGGCGGTTCCCGCGCTGGGAAGTGGGTGGGTGTGCGTGGTCTGAGGAGGGACGGCAGGCAGGCCTGGGAGGGCCCGAGGGCTCCAGACAGCCCGAGAGGGCCTGCCCAGCCCTGCCAGGAAGGGACCAGCAGAGCAGGAGAGGGAGAAGGCGGCAGAAACGGAGAGACAGAGACACACAGGAGACACACGGTGGGTGAGACAGCAGAGAAAGGAGGTGAGAGGGAGGCAGGAAAGGCCAAGGTGGAGCAGGAGGAAGACTGGGCTGGGGCAGGCGGAGGGGCTCGAAGTTTGGGAAAAGAGGGCCGTGTGTGGCGCGCCCGCGGACCTGAGCTCCCTCCACAGGTCGCAGGTGTGGGGGCCGAGACTCAGAGGCGAAGGGACCCCGCCGGGCCACCAGAGCACAGACGCAGGGCAAGGCCTGGGGGCCTGTGACCTGCCCTGTTCCCCAGCTCTGCCTGCCTGCGGCCCCTCTTACTTTGGCCCCGGAATGCTGCTGGTCCAGTTTATGAGACTGCGAAGCGGCTGGAGGAAGTGCCGCTGCCCAGAGCCAGCCGGGCCAAGGAGCCATTCAGAAAGGGCTCCAGTGGTCACCCCAGCCCGGGACCTTTCTCCCACAGCAATGGCCACGCGTCCAGCACGCCTGGCTCAGAGCCCCGGCCCCAGCAGCTCTTCTCAAGCCCCAGGAAGGAGGGAGCGGCTTCTGCGGGTCCCTCCGGGTCTCTGCCCCTCTGACCAGCGCTGCCGGCGTGCTTCTCTCCCTGCTTCTGTGGAGCCCCCGCAGCCCCGTCAGGCGCCGATGGAGAGCCCCCAAAGGGCAAAGGGGCCGCGAGAGCCTGTCCTGGGACGTGCGTGGGAACAGGAGAGAACGGGAGGGCTCTCTGGTCTTCAGCAGAGGGAGCGGCAGCGGGGGAGGTGGCATGTAGCCTGGCCAATGTGAGAGCACCCTGGGACTCCTAACGGCTTCTCTCCTGCCCCAAACCCTGACCCAGTGCTCGGATTCCTTTTAAAGACTCCTTTCTGGCTTTCCGGGGCTGACACCTGTCCTGGCCAGTCTGATCCGGCAGAGCCGGGAGCAGGGCTGCCTCGCACACGGGGAGGGGAGGCGGACCGGCCCCGAGGGCAGTGCCAGGCAGAGCCCCTGCAGGGGAGGCCCAGGCCCACTCGAGGTGCTGCCAGTGTCCGCCTGGCTCCTCTAGGCTGGCCCGCCTTTGCCTGCCCTCTCCTCCTCCTCCAGCTGCCCCCACGGGGAGAGGAAAATCAACCTGGAAGAAAATTGAGGTCATGTCCTTTGTCGTGTATAATTCTTTATTTTCCTTTAGCTCTTGGTGCTGGCAAAGAGTTGCCGGCCCTGGGTGTGTGCTGGCCAGAGTGGGCATGTGTGCAGCTGCCCTCCTCCCACAGCCGCTCTCCCAGCTCAACCCTTGCCAAATGTGCTCCCCTGGCCTCTGCTGTCTTCATCAGGTGGCCGCCAGGCGCCCCTGGCTGCCCTGGGCAAGCACCCGGCCCCTTGCACTTGAGAGAGGATGCCCTGCCCGCCCACCACCCACCCTGCCAGAGCGCAGCCGTCACAGGAGCTGCCAGCCTCCGGCCAGCCCGCAGCCCCAGGCCATTTGTGGGATAAATTATGAATTTTAATTGTCAGAGCATCTTAGTGTTTAAAGGCTTCTATATATAGGCTCTGCCCTCTAGGAGTGGCAGGGAGCAGGGAGCAGCAGTCAAGCAGGGCCCAGCGGGGGCTCATTCTAGGTGAGAAAAAGGCTGAGGTCTGGGCTCCAGCATGCGCGTCCCTGCCCTGCTGTGTGACCTTGGAGGGGAGGTGGGGTGTCCTGGCCAGTCTGCGCCCTGCTGCCCCTTCACAGGGCTGCCTGTGCTGGGCCCACCTGAGCAGATGGCACCCCCACTTGGATGGGCGCTGTCCCAGAGCTGGGGAGGGGAAGGCAAGAGCCTATATGGAGGGCCCTCGGGGGCAAGGAAAACCCGGGTCCTGCATCCCCATATCACCTGTCTCGCGCCTCGAGATGCCAACCCAGGTTCTCAGGCACAGGGAGGCACCTCTCGAAGCCTCTGCCCCATCCCCTGCCTAGGCCAGTGGCCACTTGGGACATTCCTACCTCATCCCCACTCATGCTCTCCTGCCTTCCTGGGGTCCCCAGGGAACCCCTCCCACTGCCCCCGCCCCCAGGCTCCTCTACCCTGGGAATGGCTCAGGCCTGGGAACCAGCCAGCACCCCCTGGGAGAGCTGTAGGCCGTGGCTTGCCATGTGCGTGGGGGATCCCAGGCGGGGGGGGGGGTGGCAGTGGGGAGCTGCAGGGAGAGGTGGGACTAGCATGGGATTTGGGATTAGCCTGAGATCCAACAAACATAATGACAATGGTAAGGAGGACTGGAAAACCCTCGTGGAGGGCCTTTGGTGTGCCAGGCGTCATTGCAAGCACTTTGTACGCAGAAATTCATTTGATCACACAACAACCCAGCGAGGAGACTGTCATTATCCCCATTTTGCAGATGGAAGAAGCAGAAGCACGAAGAGGTTCTGCAACTTGCTCAAGGTCACAAAGGGAGCATGAGCTGAAACCCGCAGTGTGGCTCCAGAGGCCATGCTCCCCGTCACTGCCCTGCAGTGCTTCGCTGAAAAAAGCAGCTGGCACGAACACAGCATTGACTGCACACCAGGCATGCACTTGTTTGATCATCACAATAACCCTCTGAGGTTGGTATTATTATCCCTGCTGTACTGATTAGAGGACTGAGGCACAGAGAGGGGATGCAACTTGCCTAAAGTCACACAGTGGTAAGTGGCAGAGCTGGCACCAGGCCTGAGGCAGTTAGAGCCAGGTCATCCGGACTGCTCTCGTGTACTGCCTCTCTCTGCTGCAGGCGCAGGGCCTGCTGAGCTGCACAGCCTGCGGCAAGTGGCTTTACCTCTCAGGACCACAAACTCCTCGCTTGGAAAAGGGGATGGCAGACTTCACCCCGCCCTCACGGGACTGGGGGCAGAGTGCAGGGAGGGGAAAGGGCAGAGACATTCACCTTGAGCACACACACCACGGGCTTTGCTGACGGCCCTGCCAACACCCCACATTAACCCTACTTTACTCATAAAGAAACTGCGGCTCTGAGCTGTTAGTTCATCTGCCCAAGGTCCTGAGCTGGCCTGACTTCAAAGGCATGATAACCTTAGAGACTATTACACAGATGTGGAGACTGAGGCCCAGGAGAATCAGGGACTTTTTTTTTTTTTTTTTTTTTTTGAGACAGACTCTTGCTCTGTTTCCTGGGCTAGAGTGCCATGGTGTCAGCCTAGCTCACCACAACCTCAAACTCCTGGGCTCAAGCGATCCTCCTGCCTCAGCCTCCCAAGTAGCTGGGACTATAGGCACATGCCACCACGCCTGGCTAATTTCTTCTATTTATAGTAGAGATGGGGTCTCGCTCTTGCTCAGGCTGGTTTCAAACTCCTGACCTTGAGCAATCCGCCCGCCTCGGCCTCCCAGAGTGCTGGGATTACAGGCCTGAGCCACCTCGCCCGGCCAGCATCAAGAACTTGTCCAAGGTCCCACAGCAACTCAGGGCTAGGCCTAGGAAGAACCCCAGCCTCCCCACTGGAGCCACCTTTTCTCCTCAACGTCACGCAAGGGTTCCCGTGCCACCCCCATGGTGGGGCTAGGTCAGGGGCTGGTGAAGGTTTGGGTTATTGCTGCCTCAAAGGGGGAAAAGATTTAAAAACAATCCCCCAATACATCACAAACCAGGGTCCAGCAAGTTACCTATAACATGGACAGGCAGACTACCAATACAGACGCTTGCCTTCTCCCAGCACTGGCTGCTCAAAGCCCCCTCTGCTCAGTGGAGTCTTGGCCAACCCCTTGCTGAATCCCAGTTTTCCAACCTGGTAACCTGAGCTCAGTATCAAGGAGGGGAGGGCCTTCTGGTCAGACACATACAGGTGTTGTTCCTTGATCAGGCACCACTGATGCCGTCACCAGTGCCCATTCATGAGAAGCGCATACTGGGGTGGTGGGGGAGAGGAACTGGCACCTCTGTAAATCTCTAAGGAGTGTATCAAGGCTAAGGGTGCAAAGGACCCACTGCAGGCCCAGGGAGCAGAGCCAAGACCCACAGGTGGAGTCACAGGTGAGGCCCATTCAGCTCAACATGAGGAAACAGTTGGAAGAAGACCAGATGGTTCAAGACGGAAGATCCACTTTGGTAGTAAGTAAGCAGCCCGTTATGAGAGGCAATGCAAGCAGAGACCGTAGATACAGGACACCGCGGGAAGACACCTCTGCTGAGATCCACACCTCAGTATCCCCTCTCAGCTCTGAGATTCTCCTGTCTTGCATCCAAGTAAAGGGATTTGACATGGCCAGCCCCCAGTGCGCCGGCAGCCCTGCACCGGCCAGGCGGAGCAGCGTGCTGGCCAGGCCCTACCCATTCCCAGAGCTGAGAGCAGGTTCTCTGCAGAGGGAAGCAGAGGAGGTGGCAGAGAGATTAATTCCCTGAAATGGGAAAAAATAGAAAAACACACACACACCCTAATAACATGTAATAAGAGGTTGGAGATGAGGAACAATGCCCTGGTAATGTCACCCTGGTGGCAATCAATTTGGGTGTCACATGAAACAGGCATAATTATTCCACCAGCCCCGGTGCTCGTCTTTAACCAGCTCCAGGGGTCCAGGCCCGGGCGGGGAAGGCAGCGTGGAGCCAGTCGTTGGTGCACGAGGCTGGCAGAGGGAGCCACTCCACATAAGCCTGCCAGCACCCAGCTCCTCAGCCCCTCTGAACAGGCAGGGGCTTGATGGCCTTGTTGGTAGGGGCCCTGCAAATGTCCAGAAGCCACCTTGCTCCGCCACCCCTCACCCTCTCCATTGGCAAGAGCAATCGGAGAAGACTCCCTAAGGAAGTGGGCATGGAGAAGGCACGAACACACATTTGTTCCATCCTGTGTTCATTCCCTGGGTCACCAAACTCACAGTCAGCAGTCCCCAGTGCCAGGCCACATGCCATGTGCCAGGTGTAGAGGTGGAGTTTTCAGGGGCTGTGCAGGAAGAGGGGGTGTTAAAATAATGAAACACAGGCTCCCTCTGCCTCCCAAGCTAGGATCACGTCTTCCCATCCTGGGGTGAACAGAGCCACTGGGGTTCCTGGAATTTGCTGCCCTCTTTTTGTTTTAAATGTGCAGACATTTCAGCCCTCCTTGTTCCTCTTTCATTCCCGCTAACTTGGGGAGTCCTTCCTGATTGCTCTCACCCAGCCCTGAGCTCTGGGCTTGCACAGACAGCATCCCCACCACTGGGGAAACTGAGGTGCGGTGGGAACAACCACTTACTGCACACCTGATACACACTGGCTGCTGCCCATCTCAGCCCCACTCCATACACCGGAAACCCTAAATTCCAGAACTGCACATCAAGGCCATAATGAAGTATCGTCTTACGTTCATACAATCAGTAAGAATCAAGAAGTCTGACAACACCCAGTGCTGTGAAGGACAGGGAGTAACAGGAAGCTCAGCTCCTGCTGGGGGGTCCAAGCAATTTGGAAAGCGCTATGCCACATTTCCTAGTAAAGCTGCACACGAACATGTCCCACGGCCTAGCAATTCTGCTCCTAGCTGTGCGCCCCAGAGACACTCTGCGTGTTGCCTCACGGATGGGACCAGAAGGTTCATGGCAGCACTGTTTCTAAGAGCAAAAAAGGGAGATAACCAAAATGCCCACTGGTTGGAGAACAATAGATACACTGCTATGTTCAAATCATAGAACATCACACACCAGTGAAAACGAATGGGCCATGCCCACTATTCACAACGGTAAGGGGAAGCTTCAGAACATGACGATGAGGGCTGTACACAGTTCATGCTCATCTCATGAATTCCAAAAATAACTAAAACTGAACGATTTCTATATATTAAAATACGATTTTAAAGAGGCAAGAGAACATTAAATACATAATTTATGGTAGCCACTGCCTCAGAAACGGAAGCCAAGGGATAGGGCATGGAGAAGTGGACATTCCGTCATTAAAGTGCCAGAGTTTGAGCTGGAGAATAGGGTCATGGCGCTCATGAGAATATTACTGCTATTACTATTAACACGAAACACATCGATTAATTACTTACCAGGGCCAGGCTGGATCAGGGGGCAAGAGCCCCAGCCCAGAGGCCAGGAGGGAGGCATTCTAGACTGAGCACTGTACAAGCCGCTCCACCGCTCTGGCTCTGTTTTCTCAGGTATAAACATCGAATCTCTGTACCTACTGCCTACAAGGGTAAGAGTGCGAGCATAACACTGGTACAAACTATGAATAGCTGGCTTTCATTAAGAGCTTACTGTACACCAGGCACTATTCTAAATGCCTTGGATGCACCAGCACACTACATCACTATGGCCTCCATAGAGGCAGACACCATTGTCATCCTCACTCTTTCTACCAAGAACCTTCCCTGGTCCTGGAATCCCCTGCTTTCTGTGTCTCTGCAAAGTCTGCTACTTCCTCAGGACTCAGACGGTCTCCCTCTGTTCTCAGAGGACCCCTCACTGCCTCGGCCCCCAGGGAGAATTTCCACCCTTCTCAGTGCCTATGTGGGCTACTCAGTACCCTACCTGGGCATTTTTGATGTCACCTAGCTCTGTCCATCCATGCAGGCTTAAGACATGTGCCCCCACCAAGGTAGTTCCTGCCACCTAGCCAACATCTGCTCCCTGGTGCCTCCCAGTGTCTGCCCCATCCCCAGGAACAGGCAGAGGAGCCCAAAGGAAGGGTACTGGAGTTGCCCAGGGTGTTAAAGGTGACCCATGGGAGCTACAGGAGGGCTAGCCCAGAGCAGGGCAGCAGCTCAGCCAGGACGTGCAGGACAAATGCACTAATGAATGGGCTGGTAAACGTTAGGTGCAAACCAGTGTGATTTTATGCTGTGGGTGTACAGGACGAGGAGGACCATGTGACTTGGAGCAGTCAGAGAGAGCCTTTTGGGCAAGGACGCAGGACCAAGCCAGGTGAGGATGGGGGACATGTGGAGGAACTGGTGGGGACAGAACAGGGAGCTGCCACTGGCTAACCTTCAGGGGCAGGGAGCCTGGGGCGGGAAGGCCACCATCCTTCCACAGAGAGGCACACACAGGACAGCTAGACCAAGAGACTCCAGCCAGCAAACCAAGGCCCTGACTCTGAAGCCACCACCACCTACTGCCTCCTCTCCCTGGCCCTTGCCTGGCTGTGCTTCTTCTGCCCTCCACCCGATACACTGCCTCAGCCCTCCACGGGACCTGCACAAGTCACCACCTTGTCTCTCAACAGCAATGCACCCAGCCCCTGAATGTCCTCTGGAAACTTGCTCCCTGGGCCCCTGCACAGCAGCACCACGTGAGCCATCACTGGTCCCAGAGACCTGTCTGGCTTCATGCTGGACAGCAGCCCACCTCCATAAGAGATGTCTTTTTTTTTTCTGGCGGGGGTGTCCCTCTGGATTTCTGAATTTCAGAAAACAATGCCCAGTAAAGGAAAAATGGGTGCTCAGAGGCAGAGGATGGGGAAGATGGTCCCCAGGATCAAAGAGGACTATTGCAAGGAGCAGAGTGGTCTCTCCACCTCTCTTCCAGTCATACAGGGCCCCTCAGCCTGCAAGCCAGGACCTCAGCCTTGAGCACACACCCATCCCCCTAAAAGCTGGTTCCTTTGATTCGGGACCCACTCTAACTCCAGGCCCTGGGAGCACTGCCGCCTTAACCAAGCCCTACCCAGTGCCCATCTCACACTTAAACTGGCAGGGGTGGGGATGGGGGCAGAAACAAGAGATGCCACAGGAGGCCTGTCCCTGCCTTTATAAGCCCCCTCCAGGAGGGGCAGCTGGGTGCTGCTGGGAGCCGGAGTCTGTGCCCTCTTTCAGCATGGTTCCAAGGAGTTCTTGGCTTCTTCCCTCTGCCACCCAAACTCTCCCTCCTGTCTCAGGCAGCCTGTAGAAAGCAGGAAGAACAGTCACGCTGTCCCACTAGACCAGGTGCTAGCACATTCCTAGAGGCGTGAGTACTCTGAGCCCCTCCTGGCCTGCACAAGGACAAAGGGGCTGGGAGCCACTGGCGCTCCGCTCCTTCTTCACCAGCGCTCCTGCTCCTGGCTGTGCCTGGGGAAGCCCCAGGCTCTTGGAGGTGGCGCCTGGCTCATCGCTCCGCAGGAGGCCCCAGTGCCGGAGCCACTGGCATAATGACCAGCAGGGCTGAGCTTGGAGCCATGGGCCAGGCTGGGCTGCACGCCCTCTGGTTGCCCAAGCCAAGCAGAGGAGGACTGAGGGGAAGCTGGGCTGGCAGGAAGGGGCTTGCCCAGATGGGACTGCCCCACACCTCAGGGTCACCTGCACTCCCACCCAACCAGGGCAGAGCTGTTCCCATCCTTCCAAGATGTCCCTCCTCCCACACCCTGACCCTAGGGCCTCCGAGAACAAAGAGGAGGTGCCGGCAAACCAGGGGATGGGCTGCTGTGATCCCAGCAAGAACCAGGAGGGATGCATGCTGGCCGGCCCCACCCTCCTCCTCAAAGTGGGATCCGCCCAGAGGGACGCATCTGGGCACCTTGGGAAGCTGGAAACCAACGGCCCACCGCCAAAAGGGTGTGGAGGGTGGCGGGAGGCAACCTCTTCTCAGCTGGTTCCCACCTCCCACCAGCTCAGCCTCAGAATGAAAAGTGGGGCAGGAGGAGGTGAGAAGCCCAGCTGAAGGCAGACAAAGGGGAGGCCCCTAAAGGGTTCCTGGGCACTCCTTGTCCCCAGCTACCTCCCTGCCACTCTCCCCACCCCTCTCCTTTTCACTGGCAGGAGCTGGGAAGGGGCATTGCTTGTGTGCCACGGCAGGGGAGCTGCTACCCCTGGCCTGGGGGTACCTGGGGTCCACGGAGAGAGGCACCCACCCGGGGCTGGGCAGGGGGATTACCACGGAGGGTGGCCGCTGCTCAGAATGGGAGGGGAATGGGAAGGGAGGCTGGAGCAGGAGCCCGATGCCGGCGGGGGCCCTCCACAGCTCCCGGCTCCTGGCTTGCCAACCTAGAATTTGTTGGGGTCAGCGGAATGGGAAAGGAAGAATCTTCATTTCTAAGGCTTGATAGGAAATCAGGCCTGTGACCCCAAATGGGGTCTGCGGGGACTGGGGTGCACCGCAACCCAGGAGGGCGCAGCCAGGGCCAGCAGCGGCCCCCAGAAGCGCTCGCCAAGGGGCTGCCCGCTCGGGGCTCGGCTGCGGCCGCCGGGCTCACCTGCATCTCGGGCGCGCCTTCAGTCCGCTCGGCTCGGTCAGCAATCGCATGTCTCTCCCGCCGGCCCGGCGCGGCCCCAGCCCCTGCCCAGCCCCCTCCTCGGTCTCCTCCTCCTCCGACACCTCCGCCCGGCAGTCCGCTCGCCCTCGCGGGGCTGGCCGCCCGTCTGTCTGTGCCACGCGGGCGGGCGCCAAGCCGGAGCCGGGGCTCGGGAGCGGAGAGGCGGGAGGCCACGGCCAGGCGGGCGGAGGGGCGGGCGCACTCAGGACGCGCGGCGCGGGCTCCACGAGGCTGGTTCCGCGCCCCGGGCAGGCCCGCAGCCGCCGCCGCCTCTGCCGCTGGGGCCCGGGTCGAGGCCGGGCGCGCTCCGCAACGAGGCCGGGGCTTGGGCCGGCGGGCAGCGGCCGCGCATGCTGCTCGGAGCCCCGCGCCGGTAGAGGGGCCGGAGCGGCGCGCGTGGGGACTCCCCTCGCTCCGGGGCCGGGACTGGGACCCGCCGCCGCCGCCTGTGCTGTCGCCCGCCGCCCGCTCCGGCTCCCGCGCCGGCCCCGCTCGGGCTCCGCGCTCTGCAGCGGCGCGGGAAGGGAGCGCCGGCGCGAGCGGGAGGCGGGCCGGGAGGGAGGGCGCGCGGCGGGAGGGGCGGGAGGAGAAGGCGCGGCCGCAGTGCCGGGGGCTGTCTCCGCTCAGCAAAGGGGGCGGAGAGCGGGGAGCGCCCCAGCCCTGCCCGCACGGATGGGCGGCGAGACCGGCAAGGCACGGGAGGGGCGCGCTGGCCTCGCGTCCGATCCCGCGCCCCGCGCCCCCGCCCCGCACACGGCCGCGCCCCTCCGGGTCCCGGGCTGCGGGCAAGTCCGGCCCGCGGCCTCCCCAGTGCGCGCCTGCGCGTGATTGTGTGTGGCCACACATGTGCATGTCACACGTGTTAACGCGGGTCACCGCACACTGCAGCGTGGACGAACACACGCGCGACACGGACAGGGCCCCGCCCGGCAGCGTGGTTGGAGCCCGCGCCTGGTCCTCGCGTCTCGCGAACCCCGGAGGCCCCACGTCCTGGCGGCCCCAGGGCGCGGCGGGCGGAGCGGAAGCTCGCGAGGACGGCGAGCAGGCGCGGGCTCCGCGGCCCCACCGGGGCTGGGGCTGAGGTCCCGCTCCCGGCCCGCGCACGCCGCCGCGGGGCCCGCCAGCCCGCCCGAGCCTTGCTGTCCCCGCCCCGCTCGGGACCGCCCGCGGCTCCTCGCCGGGCGAGTCTCTCCTCAGAGACCTTACGCCGCAGACAGAGACCAGGCTGGCGGGGTGTCTCGTCAAAGCCTGCGGAGCAGGACCTCGGGGCCTCAGCCCTCCACTGTGCACCCCGTCCGCCTTGAAGCCCCAGCTCCCCAACGCCCGCCAGTTTGTTAAGTGACCGTCAGGCGGACGCACCAGGCGTCCCTGCCCCACGGCTGGCAGCACACCCGCCAGCACGGGAGTGCTCCGGCTACCTCAGTCCTCTGGGGTAGGACTTTGGGCCAGGGAAGGACGCGGAGGCTGGGAGGGGCCAACTGGCTCCAGGCCTCTCAGACGCCGGGGCAGACCCTAGGATCCTGCTCCCGGGGCCACCCCTTCCCCGGGGGGCCCCGGGGGCCTGCGTGGCGTTCACGGCAGAGATGCTTGGCTAGCACAAAGAGGCCACTCTCCCACCCCCGTCCCCAGCATCATCTTGCTTCTCCACCGTTCAGCCTCATATATAGCCCGAAGAGTCGCACAGACCTTCTGTTCCAGCCAAACCAACTCTGGGTACTTCCCAGGCTCACTGCCACTCCGCTGCAGTCCCGCCTGGAGGACTGTCACCGTCTTCTACCGCTACGTCCACCCCCGTCCTAGGTCTAGCTAGAGCCCCTCAGAGCAGGTGTCGACCTGTGCTCTGTGCTCTACATTCATCCTCCAGCAACCCTAGGGGACGCACTGCCGCCTCCCCGTGACGGAGAGAAGGAACCCCAGGCTCAGAGAGGTTAGGCGAATTGCCCATGGTCACACAGCTAGTAAGGCATGGGAAGGGAATTTGAATCGCCTTCTAGGGCTGAGCAAACCAGTAGGGGCAGGCTTGGCAGACGGACTCGCAGGCGGAGGAAAGTGGGGGGCATCTGCAGGCGTCCCCCTCCCATCCACGGCCCAGCGCAGGCGCCTCCCTGGCCCTCCACTCCGTGCCGCCCGGCCCCCTCCCCGGACTCCCAGCCCCCACCCGCTGTTTGTGAGTTACCCGTGAGCTCCCGCCCTCCCGCGCCGCCTCCTCCCACCAGCCCGACAGGAATAGCGCTCGCCCGCTCCTGCGTAAAGGCTCTGCCAGGCACCCGGCGGGCGCGCAGACCCGCTGGGGGGCGGGGGCGGGGGCGGGGGCTATTCCTGGTGCGGCGACTGACGCAGGCAAGGCGCGGCCACCGCACATCTCCGCCCCCGACTCACCTGCTCCCTGCCTCAGTGATCTCAGCGGAGAAATGGGGGAGAGCCCAGTGCTTCCACCCTCCAAGCCCCAGGTGCTGGCTGAGGAAGCTGGGTGCTGGGGTGGGGTCTTCTGGCGCTCACAGTTATCCCTCTGCGCTTTGGAGGCAGCAGGGATGACCACAGACCTGTGTCAGGGAGGAACTATAGCCTCAGTCCTCCCTGGGAAACGGGACCACGCATTTCCCCTTCCCTGTGTCTCCTCCCAGCTCTCCTTGTCTTCTTTCCTCCATGGAAATAATGGGGAAGGGGAGGCTTTGGGGGAACAACTTGGAGGAGAGACCTTTTGAGGGTCCAGCCTGGGCCTGGTGAGAGTGCAGGCCCCTGACCTTGTCACCCAGAGACCCCAGGAAAGGCACCTTGTCACTGGGTCCCCAATCAGACACTGGGCAGGAGCTGTGGAACAGGAATCTCTGTGCTCCTGTCTGGTGGGGCAGTCCTCAACAGAGCCCTCCCAGGGGTCCCAGGACCATGGGGAATGGGAAACATCAGGAGGGCTCCGTCCAAGACTTCCCTAGCACAACCAGGGGATGACATCTGGAAGCTGCAGCTGGAGAATGTTCATCCACACTGCCAAGCTTTTGCCCTTGCTAGTCCACCCGCTTGGCATGGCCTGTCCCTGTTTCCACCTGTGCTTTTACACCAAACCAAGTCTGATCTATTCCTGTCTCTTCTCCCCAGATTGAAATGACCTTAGAGGCAAGGCCCTAGTCTCCTCCCGCTCTGTCCTTAGACCAGGAGCTCCCAAGAGCAGGTGTGAGACTGCACGTCTCGCAGGCGAGCACAGTAGATCCTGGCGTCAGGGTGAGAACTGAGCAAGTCCCACTAAGGCAGGAGCTGGTGGCGGCAAAGCAGAGAGGCTGGAATGGGTTTGCCAGGGGGCTTTGGAGGAGGGGATAGGCCCTGTAACATTTATTCAGCCCCTGCTGTAAGCCAGGCTCTAAGCTACACTTCACATTCTTCACTTTACTTCAAGATTGGCATGCTATTCTCACTGTACGAGATGAGCAAACTGGGGCTCTGGGAGGGCCAGTGACCTGCCCAAGTTCACTCCGTATCTAAGGGGTAGAGGCTTGGAGCTGTGTGTGTGTCTGATGTCAGAGCCCAAGCCCTGCTCTCCTCTCACTCTGGGAGGCTAGGGAGGCAGGAGGTGGTGCTGGGCAGGGGGCAGGGGTCCCCCGGGCCCCGGAGGGGAGGGACAGGGTGGCATACACACTGCCTGGATGCCTGTGCTGTGCTGGCGTCGACTGCTTGCATCTCAGCAGCTTGCAGGGTTTTACGATGATTATTTCTGAAGGCACGTGAAATTAATAACGGCTCTAAAATGGCTGGGACAGTGGAGTCATTGCTGAGACCTCTAATTAGCAAGAAAAACGGAGAGCAGGAGCTGAGGAGGCAGGTGGGAGCTGGGCGAGTGGCGCCGGCGTGGAGCAGGCCTGGGGCAGTGGGGCGGAGCGGCCTGCAGCTGAGGGCCCCTGTGGAGCCGGGTGCTCCGTGCACTCCGTGTTCCACTTAGTGCTGCAAATTAACTTGGTAACTTGCTGTGTGACCTTGAGGGGGTGACTGCCCCTCCTGGACCAAAGTTGCCCCAGCTATGCAATGGGGGATTGGCCTGAGGGGTCTCTAAGCTCAGGGCTCTGTGACCCTGCCTAGACAGTGGGGGTGATGGATGAGGTCTCAAGTGGGGCTCCTGGGAGGACGCTGAGCCCTAGAAGACTGAAGCCCAGATGCGGGGGGCCCTGCAGCATCTGGGCCATGGCAGAGGCCCGGCGTCCCCGTCAGCCCTCACAGCCCTGCCAGCTGGGATGCTGAGGCCACTGGTGTAATGGAGTCCTGGAGCCTTGGCTACAGTGAGGTGGCGCGAGAAGTGGCGGAAAATCCATAGGTCAGGACCCTGCACTGGCGCAGCTCTGGAGGCCGAAGGGTGGAGGCACGTGAGGGGCTGGCAGGGAAGTCCCCTCATGGCGGTGGGCCTGGAGATGTGGCCAGGCTTAGGGCCTCCCTCTGCAGGGCCAGAGGGGGCTCAGGACGCCCAGCTCCCACGGGAGCGTGGCACAGCGGTGGGGCCAGGCGTCTCAACGTCAGCCGCCCTGTCCAGGTGCTACGCGACTCCGCCTCCCCACGTCCCGCATGGCACAGCCAGCATGGGGAGGGGACTTCTCCCCACAATGGCTGGCCCAACAGCTGTAGAGATGTGCTGTCGGCAGAGAGGGACATCCATGGTGGGTACAGGCTGAGGCCGAGGCTCAGGGGTGCGGAAAGTGCACCCCACTCAAGTGTGGCACCCTCTTCCTGGCTCCTCCAGCAGGCTTGTTGTGGACAGCTTTCTCAGAGCCTTGGGTCCTCTGCCTTCCTCCCTTTCTGACTCAGGGCCCTTGGGGCCCCTCCTTCCCGAAACCTGCGCTGGGAGCCTCGTCTCCCCTCTGGGCGGGCTCTGCCCTTGAGCACCGCACTGAGGCTCGGCCCCTCCTCCGCGAGCTGAGAACCGAGCAGAGCGCAGGTGGCCGGCGCTCACGACACAGCACGGCTCGACAGACACAGGCCTTTAGGTCACCGCACTTACTGTTAGGGTTGCTCTCTGCCCCTGACCCCGTCTGTAAGGCCAGAGGTCTGCCCTAGGGTCACTCTGAGCACTCCCACTGGGAGAAGCCTGGACCAAGCTCGCTGCCCTCTGGGAATCGAGAACACCCGAGGGCACGGGCTGATCTCACTCTCCTCCGGTTTCCACAGCAGAGCCCAGAGCCCCAGTTCCAGAGGGCCTGGCGTGTGTGGATCTAACCTGGCCAAAGCCCCCAACCAGCAAGGACCAATGGATCCCCCACGGAAGAGGCTGGAGCATGGGGCAGGGGTGCTGCTGAGCCCTCAGCTCTCACCCCTCACCGCAGGGCGCTGGTCACTCCTGTCGCTTGTCTAGGAGCAACAAGCCCAGCAGCCTCCTGTGTGGAACCGCCCTGAGAATGAGGGGAGGCCCGAGGTCTTGGGGTTGGAAGCAGAGGGCAGGGCGGGGAGCGAGTGTGCCGGGCTGCTGGCCGCTCAGTGCCCGAGAGGCAGGGAGTTGGGCTGGCCAGTCGGCGGAGCCCCTCAGTGCTGCCCACCCCAAGTCCCTCCAGGAAAATGCCAATGGCCCTGACCTGGCGTCACCACGGGATGCAGCCGCTGCCCTTAAGAAGTCAGGCAGCTGTGCACTCCATCAAAACAGGCCGCCACGCGATTAAACTGGAAGCATAAACATGAAAGCAAACAGCAAACGCGGTCTGTGTGAAGGGACTCCTCCCTGGCTCTTTGGGAGCCTGGGCTCCGCGCTTGGCAGAGCGGCTCCTCCCGAGAGCCTGGCTGGCTGTCCCCACGGATCACCTCAGGGGGACTTGAGCTAATGTGTGCAAACAGGCAGCACTATTAGCAATTCCATTCATTAAGTGCTTGTCTTGAGTTCTGTTGTGCAGACTTGTTTATTAACTTAAGTCAACCAGCTCGGTGCCTCAGAAGATATCCAACATCAGGACCACACAGTCTTGGATTCCAGTTCTGACTCTGTCTCTAACTGCTGTGTCACTCTGGGCAAGTGACTTCACCTCTCTGAGCCTCAGTTGCCCAGTGGCAGGCAGCTCCTAAGATGACCCGCAGTGGTTCCTGCCTTCTGGCATTTCCCTGCTTGTGTAACCCTCCGCTTGAGTGTTTCTTGACCGACAGACTGACTTCTAATGCACAAAATATGGCAGAAGTGATGCAATGTCTCTTCTGTGATCAGATCACAAAAAACCTGTGGCTTCCATCTTAGGTGCCCTATCTCGATAGCTTGCTTGTTTGCCATGGGGGGCAGCTGCTGTGTTGTGGGCAGCTCTGTTAAGAAGCCCGCGTGCACAGGAACTGATGCCTCTAGTCAACACCATGAGACCCTGAGAACTTCCAACAGCCACATTAGTGAGCCTGGAGGTAGCTCCTGCCCGAGTTGAGGCCTGAGATGACTAAAGCTCTGGCTGACACTTTGCTCGGGGCCTGGGAGAGACCCTGAGGCAGAAGCACCTGGCTTAGCTTCACCTGGATTTCCTGACCTTTGGATCTGTTGTTTTAAGCCACTGAACTTTGGAGTGATCTGTCACACAGCGACAGATAACTAATACACGCCGTCTATGAAACGGGGGAGCAGTTGTTTTCTCCCAGCATGGCAGGGCACTGCGGTAACGCGGGTGGAGTGCCTGCTGCCGGGCGGGGCACAGCAGCTCGGGGTGTCTGGTCAAGCTGGAAAGCACATGCTATGGCCAGGCAGTCCCCGGACGCGGCAGGGGAAGGCGAGTACAGGGACAGTCACGCCTGTAACAGTGGAAGATCAGAAATGCCCGGAATGCCCATCACGGGAGCAGGAGTGCACGGAGGGGTGTGCCCACCGTGCGATGCAGCACCTCGCAGCGACGACAGGTGCGTGGGAGTGACACGCATCAGCAAAGGGGGAGTTTGTGCGGGGGAGGAAACTGAGGCAGAGTCTCCGGGGAGCTATTCCGGGGCTTGCAGGCCCAGCGGGAGGCCAGGGCTCCGTCCTTCGCTCTGTCACCAACCTGGGGGCGTCCTCGTGACCTCCCTGGCCTCAGTCCCTTCTTCTGTCCCAAGAGAGAGCCTCCCTCCCTTTCCCTCCGTGGGTGTGGACTGAGATAGGGGCAAATTCTCGGCTAATTAGTCCAGAATATTTGCAGAGCCCGTGAGCCAAGCCCGGCGCCAGCCGCACGGCACCTCTCTTCTCCACGAGAGGAGAGGGTGACAGAAGGGCTCCATGGGTTATTGAGAGGACTAAGTGAGCTGCTAAGTGCGTGGATAGCACACTAGAGCCCATGCCACTCCGGTGTGGGGTTCAGTGTGGGGTGCGGGACAGGCCTGGCTCCGCCATCTCCCTTTCACCCCTCTGTGGCAGCAACAGTGCCCTGGAACTGGTGCTGATCACTCACGCATGTTTTGTACTTTTCCTATGTGTGCAGCTATCTATTAATATGCTGAGATTACAGGGTTTGGGGCTTGTTTTTTAACTTCATGTAAAGCTTCTTCTGTGCTCCCAGAGCCTATGGTCTGGCAGGCAAGACTCAAGCCAGTGAGACCAGGCCGAGGTGAGAGAGTGGGGTTTGTGCACACAGCAGGCACTGGCGTCAGCACTGACACCCGGGAGGTCGTGATGGCTGACCCGAAATCAAGGACTGAGTGGAAGCCAGTTAAGTGTGCAGAGGTGGAGGATGGGTCTCCAAGCAGATAGAGCTGCAGGTGCAAAGGCCCAGCCCCAGGATGGTGGTGGGGACAGCTGGGCCTGCGCAGGGTCAGCACTGGCCACGAAGGCTCCAGCTCGACCAAGAGAAAGGCACGGGGCTGAGGCTGCCACCATCTCTCCCCCAGGCAGGTGGCCGCCCACCTCCCTCTCCAGCTGGCTGGGTCCCCGCACCGTCTCAGCCCTGTAGGGCCGGCCAGGCCCCTCTCCAGAGGGATTAAGAGCAGGGGAGTTCGAACCATAACAGCGCATGTAATTACGTGTAAAAAACGAAGGAGGGCTCCTTAATAATTGATGGTGGGAGAGAGTAAATATCGGCAGAGGCACCCGGCTGCATCGTCCCGGCCCGTCTGGCTGGGACCCAGAGCGGCCGCTTGGCCGCTAATATGCCTATAAATTATTGAAGTTATAAAGAAGAAAGCAGGTGTCATGTCGCACCCATAAACAGCTTGTTAGCTGAGACTAACGAAGGGGTGGCTGCCGCCTGGCACTGCACCGGCTCCCCCACACCCTCCCTGATTCAGAGGAGACAGATGAGGGGTGGGTGTGGCAGGAGGCTGGGCCCCCGCTGGCCCCACAGCCCGCCTCCCACTGTCTTGACCCCTGTGGAGTCGGGCAGTGCTGGGAAAGAGGAGGCCAGAGACACAAGGAGCCAGCAAGGAGGCTGTGAGCTCCGTCACTGCCGAGAGCACGCTGCAGCCGGACGGACCCGCCACGTGGGGTGTTAGCGGTCCCACCAAGCCTGGTACTCAGAGGCCAGTTGGGATGTTGGGAGGAGCTAGACACTGGCGTCAGACACTCAGGGCACACAACCCAGGGAGGCCAGTAACTAGCTGTGTGACCTTGGACAAGTCACCTGCCTTCTCTGAGCACTTTGTATTCCCATCACCTGGGATAGTCATGCCTATCTTGAAGGGTGGTGGGAGGGGTTCTAGGAGCAAACGCGTGTGACATTTCTGGTGCACAGCAGGCCCTCGTGAATGGGGCGCTCCCTCCACCTCCCCCGTCCACCCCCATCTCAGGGGCTCCTCATTAGATCTGGCCTAATGAGGCTGTTTACGCTTCATTAAGGACAGTGGTGGGAGGAGAGACAGCTGGGGGCAGAGGTCCCAGACGCCAGGGCTTGGCCCACCCCAGGCTCCACCAAGCACAGGGCACCCCAACCCCAGGGAGCGGAGGCGGGAAACCACAGAGGCGGGGCCCTGGGGCCACAGCTGCCAACGGGGACCAGGGAGCAAGGAGGCAGGCTGGAGAGCATGGACACCCACCGTCCCTCGGGCTGGGTCTGCGGCCTCTGAGACCCCCTTCTGGGAGGCAGGGCCAGGCAGCCTAAAGGGGCACTTGGGTGGCCGAGGAGTGCTCCGCTCTGCCAGGGCTGCACGCAGGCAAGGCGGGCAGTCCAGGCCTCGGAAGGCCCCTCTCCCAGCCTGGCCCTGGGGAGGTCACCGGACACACCCTTCACAGCCTGCCCAGTGCTACACGGGGCGCAGGGCTGGGCCTGCCACGTGGGCGCGGGCAGCAGGCGGATGCCGCTCCCCCATCCTCAAGTGACCCGGGTGGAGTGTTACTTCTGTGAGTGGCTGCCTTCTGCCAGAGGAACCAGGGAATCCCGAAAATTCTTATCAGACACACTCCGGGCTGGGTCTCTTCTCCCAGGGTCCTCTCTGCACCCCTCATCTTACTCCTGCAGCCTTTGTCTGTCCCTGAGGCCTCTTTCGCAGAAGCACAGGAGACCGCTGGCTGCCCAGGGCCACACAGCAAGTTGGTGCTGAGGCCCTGGAGTGTGGGCCTCCTGCCTCTCCCCGGGCCACACCGGCTGGACTCGGAAGGGGGTGGGAGACTCTTGCTCGGCGACTCCGACAGCCGCCGTGGTGAACGGGGTAGCATTTCCAGGAGCTCTCTTCCTGCCCAAGAACTCCCAGTGCTCTCGGTCCCTGCCCGTCCATCACCTGCCCACTGTGGTGGGGGCAGCTTGGGAGGGTACCTGCAGTGCCAGCCAGAGTGGCCTGCTCAGGGGGGACAGGCGTCTTCGAGGGACAGCTCTCAGGACTGGGTGCCCTCTCCAGGCCCTGAGGAGAGCTCCATGTGTCAGCCCCTCCCTGGCCCCTCGAGGGTCTCTTCCCCTCTGTCTCTGTCTCTCCTGGTCTCTCTGGGGCAGGACTCGGGGTGGGGGCAACCCTCAGGGTGGGGAGGACCCCAGTGAGAAGGACCCTCCCCTCCCTTGTCTAGGTGGGACCTTGATGAGCTGCCGGGACGTGAGCAGTGACCAGGTTACACTGAGAGCTCCTGCAGGGTCTTCCGGCTCCATGGGCCTGTCACCCTCTTTCCTGCCATGCCGCGGTGACAGGCAAGGCGTCCAGCAGCCGCCCTCGCAGCACGGGCCAGGCAGGGGAGGTGCTGCGGGTGGCCTGGCCCCAGTGCCCCAGACCGGGCTTGCACTCACGAGGCTGCCAGCCCAGGGAAAATGTCCTTCCTGAGAGTCTGGTGCTGCCTCCAGGCAGACGCCGGGCCCCTGGATCCCCTCTCATCCTCCTCTAGCCCGGGAAGGGGCGGGGGACGATATCCCTGTAAACAGGGAAATAGGTGGGTGTGATGATGGAGAGAACCTGCTAGAAGATGGACGTCTCTGGGCACAGCACTCGGGCCTAAGTCCCCTCACCTCTCTGCCCGCATTTCCTGAGCACAGCACCTGCCCCACGGGGCCTGAGGATGAGCCAAACGGCCCGTGCAGAGCCCCTGGCAGGGCGGTGCGGGCCTGCGTCCAGCTGGGGCAGCGGCGCCTGCTCTGCGTGTGTCCGGCTGGTCGGTGGTTTTCTTTTTTAGTATCACTGTGCTGTAGATGGCGGTACGCGCCAGGGCGGAGCCCGCGTGTGGTCTCTGCCACGTGTGTCGGGGCAGGTGTCCTGAGAGGGTTCTTCTGCGTCTCCTCCCATTGTTTAGGCCCCCGCTCGGGCCTCCCAGCTGTGCTGGAGGGGGCCCTGTGGTCGGCACGCGGGCTGCGCCTCCTCCCTGTCCCTTTGCTGCCCAGGCTTGCTGGAAACCCAGCGCCCACACGGCTGACCACAGCCTGGAGGGCAGCCGGCCGAGGGGTCCCCTCCTTCCAGCGGTCTCAACAGAAGACCTGAGCACCCACCTGCTCTTTCTGGGCCCACCACCTGCCTGTGGTACTTCTGTCACCTGGGAAATGAGGGTGGCCTTGATGCAGGCGTGAGGGACACCAAGAGGGCAAGAGGGACGGCAGGAAATGGGCTGGGCCAGAGCAGGGCCGAGCGCTGGCCGGGCTCCTTTAGCCCAACACACGCAGAAGGGGCTGCTGCCCATTTCACAGGTGAGAAAACTGGGGCTAAGAGAGGTGGGTGACTTACCCTGGTGAAGCGAGGACCAGCAGCCAGGCCTGGCCCTGATGACAGTCACAGAGACTTGCAGTTGGATGGGGGCCTGGGGATGGGATCCTCCCATGGGATAAGTGAGGTGGCAGCCTGAGGTGGAGGTATCTAGAAGGCCCCCACAACGGGCGGGCTCCCCACACTCTCAGATCAAAACACGGTGCACACTCAGCCGCAGTGTGTTCACACCACCTGCTGGGGCGTGAAAACCAGCCATAAATACCTGCACGGTCGTGGTGGCTCATCACACGAGTGGGGAGGGAGGCCTGGCGTGCCCTCAGGAAGTTCCCAGTGACTCACAGCCTGTGGTCGCCCTCTGCTCATCCAGACACCCTCCTCCCATGCCCACGCCCTCAGAACAGTCCTGTCCGGAGCCTGATCTCCCCAAACAGAGCACCGGAAGGAGGACCACCCACCTAGTCCCCAAACAAGGGCTGAGGGGACTGGGAACAGGGCGCCCTGGCCAGCCAGCGTGCAAAGGCTTCAAGCCTCATGGCTTGGAAGGCGGAGCCAGGAGCCCTCCACAGTGGGGTGGGGGGCACACTCTTCCAAGGTTCCCCGCGCTGCAGGCGAGGGCGGCCCACTGCCACCGTGCCCCTGTGCTGCTCGCATGGACCCAGCGTGCTGGCGGCGGGGCTGTGCGCACGACTCATGGCTAAAGACAAACGCCAGCTCTTGTCTGAAGTGTGGGAAGCATCGTCAACGCTCAGGCTGCTGTGTTCAGCCTTCCGTCGCCCGGCCAGTCCCCCAACGCACGCAGGGCTGCCGCCACCCTTAGCTAGCACCTGCCCTCACTCCACGCCCCACACGTCTGCCCTGTCCCATCAGAGAGCCGGCTCCAGATCCGCGTTGGAAGGGCCACAGCCTTTCCTCCGGCCAGCAGCCGGCTCTGGGCACTGGGGCGTAAGCAGCAGCGAGGTGAGGCCCTAGCCCTACTTCTCCCGAGGTGGACACCACCAGCTTTGCTAAGGCGTGGGAGGGTGATGGCCCAGGGCTGTGGGATCCCAGCTGCCTCTCAGACACTCTGCTGCCTTGGAGAGCCAGGAGATGAGTCTGGTGAACAAGCAAGTGCACGAGCAGGCCTTGGTTTCCCCATCTGCAAAGTAGAGACACTGCCTATCCTGCCCCCCTCATTTGGGGCTGTGGGTGGCGGTGACCTCAGAAGGCTGGTTGGAGGGGCTTCAGCATGAGCGTGGTAGGGGTGTGATGGGGCAGACACCCAGCTGCCAAGACTCTGCCCGCCCGCCAGCCCCAGGAAAGCAGTAAACCCATCAGCAAAGCACTGACCGTTCCTGCTGCGCGCTCACCCAGCAGCATGTCGGGGAAACCGGTGTGGTCCAGGCGTGTGGCCTGGCAGGGGCCTGCTCCACCCCACCACACAGTAGCATGCAGGGGGACCAGAGCGTACACGGAGCCCCCAACCATCCCGGACATAGCACCCACGCTGGCACACTCTGGTTCCGTCCCCACAGGAGTCCTGTGTCCCAGCATCCTGCTGTCATGGCAACCCAGAGAGCTGAGTTGGGGGCAGGGACAGGAAGGAGAGAAGAGGGGAGGGATGAGGCTGTGGCTCATAGCTAAGTGAGAGGGTCAGGCGCTTCTTCCCTCCTCTCTGCACCCCAAACACAGGTCACAAATCCATGAGCAGGGAGTCACGCACAGGCAGCACGGGCAGGAGCTGGGGTTTCCCTACTCCCAGGAGGGTTAGACCAGCGGCCAGCCAGCCCGCAGCCGTGGGAGCAGGTGTGACACAGTCAGGGCAAGGACCGAGGGCCAGTCCCTGCCCCAGACACCCCCTCGGGGTCTGCCATGACCATTCCTCCACCTCCACCCCCATGGCCTGAGGCTTCTCTGTCCCAGGAGCACCCCAGGAAGGGCCAGGCACTTCGACAGTCAGAAGTGTCAGAAGTGACGGGGCTGGATTAGCTGACAGCCGGGGGCAGGCTCCTCGAAGCTTGCCAGAAAGGAGGCAGACGCCTCACAGACCCCAGGACACAATAACACTTTCTAGCATTTACCAAGCCTGTACTCCGGCCAGCAGACCCCTGGGCCCACCTGTGATCTCGGTGTCCCCTCGTTCCGCTGTCTCAGCAGCCTCTTACCATCCCTGCTGCACACGTGGGGAAACCGAGGCACAGAGAGGCTAAGGAACTTGCCCAACATCACAATGGCATGAGCACAGAGCTGTAAGTGGCGATGGTGTGCACTCCAGCTGAAGAGCATGCAGGGACTGGGAGGGCTGGGCAGGGTGGCTTGTGGTGGGGACCTGGAACTCATCTGGTCCACTTGCCGTTTCACAGGCACTGACGCTGAGGCCAGAAGGGCGGCCTCCCCAGGGCCTCCAGTGGTGGAGTGTGGGCATGGGCAGGTGGCTGGCTGAGAGCCCCAGGCCCCTGGAGGCTCTCAGATCGGGTCCCGGCTGTGCCCCCAGGCTGGCCTACCCCTGACAGAAGACACCAGGAAGCTAGGGCTGAAAGCACAGCCAGGGGAGAGGCAGCCCAGCTTACAGGAGGGCCCAACCCAAAGTGGGCAGTCATCAGAGCTGGAAGGGAGGAGAGGCAGCTCAGGGGAGGGAGGGAATACCAGGGGTCTCCCTGGAGGAGACAGTCTTGCAGGGTGGTAGGATCCTGACATGTAGAGAGGGGGTCGGACATTCTAGAAGGAGGGAGCAGCAGGTGCAAAGTGGAGGTTGGACAGAGGCGGGTCTGTCCGAGTCCCATGGGTAGCCACAGTAGCCCCGCGTGGGGGTGCAAGGAAGGTGTGCCAGAGGCACAGCGCGAGCCTGGAAATTCCTCTCCAGGCTCCCCCCCCACCAGCACTGGGGCCACTTTTTAACTCACTGCTGAGATGCCGCCATTACTAACAGGCCAGGGGCCCAGGTGTTTTCTAGAGGTGGAGCAGGAAGATGCACAAATACAATTATAACACTAAGAATCACAGCTGCCTGCCTTCACGCCTGCTGCCTTTGAACCCAGGCTCCCAGGCAGTGGCGGCCTTGCCGGAGGCTGTTCCGGCAGCCTGGGAAAAGCCTCCACAAGTCCTTGCTCCCTCTCTGCCATGCACCCCACGCCCTTTGCTTCCGGTCGGCCTTGCCCGTCCTTCCGACGGCCCTCTCTGCTTTCCTGTGCCCGTTTCTCATTGTTCTTCATTTTCAGCCCTCAGCACTTTCCCTGAAAGGGAACAGCTGGGCTGCTGGAGTCACAGAGGAAATATTTTTCTGACTACTTTGCAGATTCCCCTTCTCTATGAAAACTGACGCCACCATTGCTAAGTGATGGACGGACGGCGAGTGTCTGTTTCCTTGACGCCTCCTTCCCTCTGTCTCTCTGGGCTCCGTCCGCATCTGGGAAAGGCAGGCAGTCAGTCAGTAGCTGGGGGTGAGGGGGTAAGTGCGCACTGTTATCAGGTGTGGGCAGCTGGGGCCCTCAGTACCATCCTTAACCCCATTTTACAGATGTGGAGACTGAGCCCCAAGATCACCCAGACACAATAATAATTACAATATCAACATTAACCATAAGAGCCGGCATTGAGGGAGCACTTCCTGTGTGCCAGGCACATGCTACATACTTCATACACAACAACCCTACGAGGCAGATACGTCACTAGCAACATTTTACAGAGGGGAAGACTGAGGCTCACAGAGGGGAAGTCACTGGCCCAGGGACACGCAGCTGGGCCCGCAGAGCTGCAATGTCCACCCACACAGCCATGTATGTGGCCGATTTGTCAGCTGGGAAGTGGCAGAGCTGAGATGTGAACCCACGTTGGTCTACATTCTCACTCCAGGGCTGGGCTCTACTCCCGTGCTGATCACTGCTGCCAAGAGAACATTAAACAGCAGTTTTAACCACAGCAGGACTTGGCCTGATCCTGACCGCAGCCTGATTCCCACTGCCAGGGGACAGACCTCCAGGCCAAGGCTGTCTCCACCTTTGGCCTGCCCTCTTTACGCCTCAGAGACTCTGAAATGACAGCAAGGACTGCAGGCGTCAGGCCTTGGGTAGAATGAGCGCCCCAGGACCATGCCGACCCCCACATCCCCTTCCCGAGGGCACCCTTGCTCACCCCACTCTCCAGGGCCGGAGACCTAGGCAGGCCCCCGATCCTCTAGGGTCCCAGTCTGCTCCCTGCTGCCCTGCCAAACAGAGGGCTCCTGGAGAGGGACAGGAGGAGCCCAAGCCTCGGCCTCAACCCTGTAGTCACATACCCTAGTGGCCCCAGGAATCCTGCACATGTGCCTCAGAGCCCCCCACGGCCAGGAGCCCCTCAGCGCTGCACATGCTGCTGTGGGACTTGATCTTAAAGTGCCTTTAAAGTGCTAACCTTAAAGTGCCTTTAAGACATATCCAAGGAATGACCCTCGGTCCTCCGAGCTGAGAGAGACCATTCGGACCCTACGTGGGAGCAATGCAGGATAGCAATCTGTGCGGTCTGCCAGCCCAGAACCCGCCTTGGCTGCCCAGTACAAATGTGTTTTGACAGCAACACCCATGAGCATGGAAATGGAAACATTCTAGGCAAAGGTGTGGCCTATGTAAGTGTTCATGGACTCAAAGGAAACACAGCAGGTGGTGATGCCTGTGTTCAATGTGAATGTCCATTGTTTGGAAGACAAAGGGCTTTATGGAAGATCTGTCTGCTGGGCGCAGCACACACGTGCGTGGTCAGTGGGAACGCCTGCGCTCAGTATCCATGTCAGGCTGAGGAAACAGCCATGTGAATGCGGACTGACCCAGGCACAGGGAGACCAAAGACTCAAGGCCACACATGTTAGGGCAGAGAGCTGGGTCCGCCAGGGACGGGAGTGCTGGGAAGGTCTCTGGCTAGAGGACAGAAACCAAGGGCACCCAGAGGACAGTGAGGGGCCTGGGCATCTAGTGGGGCAGGAGGAACTCTGTGCCAAGGCTGGACTCCCACAGGCCACCCTCCTCTGAGTGCAGCAGCCCCCAGCACTGCCAGCTGGTCAGGTGACACCCACCAAGGGGAGGATGGGGAGGGTGGAGATCCTTCTGCCATCTCCCTCCCTCCATTCTGTCATTCCAGGGGGGGTGATTATGGAAAAGCAGGAGTGTCAACCAGATTTAGTTCCAGCCGCACTCAGCCACCAAGTGACACTGGTCAACGTACTTAAAAATCCCAAGCCTCAGCTTTCTTGCATGGAAAATGGGTGGGTGATAAACACCACCCCCCTGGTTCCCACATAAGATCAGACGTTAAAGGGGCTTTGCAAACTGTGAAGTGGTGAGTGGAGTGAGGCGAGGGGCTTTGCCGTTGATTGTCCACAGTGTGGTGTGTAAGCAGGTGCACAGCATGTTCGTGCGTGTGCATGTGTATGTTTTTAGGACCTGAGGCTCTCAGAGACGATGCCACGGAGGTTTAGAGTGAGGGGGAAGAGGAGGAAGTGAGATTTCAGGATAATCTTAAAAGCAAAAAAGTTATTACGTGTCAAAAGGAGTGGGGAGGCTTAAATGGCTCCCAGGCGGGACACAGAATAAAACAGTCCTTGCTGCTATTTTTTGATTGTCTCCTCACAGCAAAGACTGGTAGAGGGTCACCATGGCAACCCTGGGCGTCCAGCGGGGGCAGCCTGGACCCCGCAGGTTTGTCTGGGCTGAGCGACCTGAGTCAGCCCATCAGGCTCCAGGAGCAGGGGCTGGGTCCAGGCAGGACACTTGTCCCAGACTCCCAGTTCCTCCTGTTCCGAAAGCCTCACCCACAAGGGGAAGAGGACGGGCTGGTGGTGGCTCTTGAAGGGGCCAGGTCAGGCTGGGAATAGGAGCTGCGTACACAGGTGGAGCGGTCTCAGGACAGGATGGGTGCTGGGAAGTGCTGCAGGGCGGTCGCAGAGGGAAGAGGCCGTGCATGGCTCGAGAACTGGGAGGCGGCTGCGTGGCAGAGAGGGTGGGGTCTGGGTGTCCGAGTGGGCAGGGCGCCGTGCGGAGGGTTTGGTGGCTCTCCCAAGACGCCCCAAGCCTCTGCTACACAGGCAAGCAGACATTTTAGGGGCTGGGTCCAGAGTGCGTCTGGCCTCACGGGTGGGCGTCAAAGGCAGGGCTCAGGCAGGAGGAGTGTGGAGGAGGAAAGCCCCGCCTGGAAAACAAGAGCCGTGGCAGGTCCATGCACCTGGGCACACACAGAGGCCACTTTTGATGGAAAACTGAATCAGGGGAGGAAGAGTTCTCCATCTGTGGAAAGGTAGCTGCGAACTCACCGCTTCTGCTGCTGCTGCAGCCTGGTGCCTGACATCCAATAAACATTTTTTGAATGAATGAATGAAAGAGGACTGAATGAACAGCGTTTGGAAAGCAACTCGAGGCTCTAAGGGGCAGTGAACACCTTCATGACAATTTATCGGGGAATACTGAAAGAGCTACGCAAGCTAATGAAACCAAACTGACCTAAAAATAGAAAATGACAGAGTCACTGGCCTAGGAGTCCAAAAGACCTTTAACATCAGGTGGCCCAGGGTGTAGCCCAAGCTTTTGGCAACCTAAACTTGGAAACGGTGGCAAGAGTTCCTTCCTAAGGTCAAATGACAAAGACTTAAGTTTGTTTCCAGTACTGACCGATAACAGTTCATTTCTACCAAGAGGGTCCTACATTGGATCCAGGTGTTTAGATCTCTTTAAGTCACGCTCTGAATTAGTAAGCAGTGATTCCGAGCACGTGAAGCTGCCCTCACAGTCCAACGTCCTTGAAACCACACTTTGCAAGCAGCCTCCAACGAAGAACAAGCACATGCAAACTGACAGCGCCTGCTCATGGGTCACGCCAGCAAGCGCAGACAGTCTAGGGCAGCGCCACGGGCACCCCGCTTACCTGCTGCACTCTTTCAAGGGAAAGGGCTCCACGGGCGCCCCGCTTACCTGCTGCACTCTTTCAAGGGAAAGGGCTCCACAGGCTTGGCAGTTTGGTGTTTTAGGGTTGGGGTCTTTGGGTCTCTGTGTTTGGCCCGGGCCTCAGGGACTCGTAGCTGAGGTTGGGCGAGGGTAGCCTTGCAACACTTCTCAAACTCCAGAGAAGTCAAGGAAGGCCACCAGGTGTTAAATCCAGAATCCCTTTCCCACCCATGCCAGAACCCCGCCCCACCACTCAGCATGCAGATGCCCCGAGGAAGGCCCACTTGGCCCCCGACAAGCAGGCGCGGAGCTAAACCATGTAAGGGGCATGGCGGGCCCACCACCTGTGGCAGATCTTCCCTTCGCTGTGAGCTGGGCAAGCAGTGGGCCAGGACGTCCCTCCCAGGGCCACGTGGGATCGAGGACGATGACGGATACCAAAGTGCTTCATTAACAGTGAAGTGCCAAAAAGAGTTACCGCTGTTCTTGTTGCTGTTATTGATTCGTTGGGTAGAAGGGCCCTTCCCAGAGTCCCTTGGGACTTGAAAGTCTGTCTGGGTCTTCCGGGCATCCCTTCCCTGCACCATGAAAGCACGCTGACAGCTCTTCTCTCTTCCCGAGCAGCCCGAACATCTCCTGCCTACAGCTGCAGCTGGGAAAGGAGTGTGTGCCTGTGTGCGTGTGCGCACGTGCATGCGTGTGTGTGTGTGTGTGTGTGTGTGTGTGTGTTGCTAGAACACGGAAATCACATTTCCCTGTATCAGTATATCTTCCAGGTGGCATCTGTCACTCACACCCACTCCAGGTGCACCCTGCTTCTAAGCCGTTGCTCCTGCTGTTCACCTGGCACCCTCCCTGCCCAGCAATGTGGTTCAGGGTCCAGCTCCAATTCCTCCTTCACCAGGGAGTCCTCCTGGATTTCCCCAGCCCAGTGGTGGCCACCAGTAGGCCCAGTGGGGGAGGAGAGGACAGGAAACTGGGCTTAACCTACAGCCTGGCTGGTCTGTGCTATGGCTGGTAACCAGGCAGCCTTCTTCTATTACCCGCCCTGGCTTTTGCCTGGCTGCCTATCTGTCTCCTCTCCTGACTGAGCTACTGCACAGAGGGCAGGGCCTGAACCCCCAGCCCAGCCCAGTGGGTGCAGGGCAATGACAGGGCCGGCGGATAAGGCCCTCTCTCCCACTCTGACACCTCACTTTGGGGAGGGGAAATGCAAGTTGGCAAAGAGGCTCAGAACCCTGATGTCAAAGGTGGGGACAGGGACCTAGGCCAATCCCTTAACTGGGGGAGAAGAAAAGGGACTTGCCCAAGTTCACACAGCCCTGTGGCTTTGGGCTCGAAGTCCATAGAGTCCAGGTGGCTCTGGACTTCCCAAGGCCCAGTCTGCTGCTATGGCCCCACTTGGGCTCACGTGGCCCAAGTCCTAAGTCACCCTCCCTGCCTGCTATCCTCTCTCACCAGGGCTTGTTTACTCAGCTTGGACTGAGGCTAGACTCCAGGGAAGGCCCCCAGCCAAGGAGGGCAGCATCTTCCTGAGGGATGAGGGAAGTTGCTGAGCGAAAGGCAGGGTCCCCAGCCTGGTCGCCCATCCAGACCACCCCAGGCCCTCTCAGTGCTGAAGGGAACATTTGTTGAGCAAAATTGAATTTACTGTTCGATTGCAGGAAATGTAATCTGATCTGGGTCTCAGGAAGCCCTTAATAAAGTCAAGGTATTGCTGGTACCTGCTACCTTTTCATTTGTTAAATGAGGCACGGGGGTTACTCAGCTGGGAATGAAGGTGTCCATCTGCTCTTCCTGCCTCAGCTGCCACCACGCATGCCCTGGGGAAGTTGCCACTTGTCTGTCTCAGAAGCAAAGGTGGGAGATGTCCACCAACCCTGGAGACCCATCTGATGGCCAGGCCCGGGGGTTTGGTCTCCGTGGAGTTGGGGTGAAGGGGTAGAGCTAACATTTGTTAGGTAACTTCTATGACCAGGGTCCCTGTCCCCTGTACTTCATTGGATGCTCAGGGCATCGCTGTGTGGCAGGCGCCTGTGATCATCACTAAGGAATGCTTAGTAACAGACCAGTTTTCTTCCTTTTAGGCACATGGTATGGAGCTGCAGTTCCCTGTCCCCAACAAAGCGAGGTGTGGCCGTATGATTTGGTTTGGCCAATGATGTGTTAGTAGAAGTTAGACGAGTCATTTGTAAGAGAAAGCTTTAAGACCCAGTGTGGCCTTGGCCATCCCTCTTCCTGCTGCCATGGTAACTGGAGATGCACATGTTGAGATGGTACATGTGCCATCAGCCTGGGGTCCCGAGTGATGATGAAGAAGAGCAGACATCCCATGTGTGTAATGGGGGTGAGAAATGAAACTGCATTGTTTGAAATCTCTGAGATTTTAAGGTTGTTTGCTATTGTAGCAAAACCTAGTCTAGTCTAACTCATACAGTGCCACCACCCATTTTCTGGATGAGGAAATGGAGGTTCAGAGAGGTTACATGCTGGGTGAACCAGAGGCAGTAAGTGGCAAAGCTAAGAGTTGATCTCAATCCACCTGGGACCAAGACCACACTCTTCCCTAAGCAGGGATCCTAGGCTGGCTAGGTGTGGTCACAGCCCAGCCAGCAGAGATGGGGTCCAGGGCCCAGCACCCATCTCTCTTAACTTTCCACTCCTTGCTGAGCACGGGGCTCCCATAACATGCCCAGCGCCCACTGGAGATGCCAGACAGGGCAGAGGGAGAGGCACGGAAAGGGTTCCAGAGCTAGACAAACGGGGTGCTAATCCTGGCTTTGCCACCTGTAGCTGGGTGGCCATGGGTAAGTTCCTGTCCTTTCCTGGCCCCAGTCTTCCAAGGTGTCAAATGGGAATGATGCTACTTCCCGAGTTACCATAGAATGAAATGGGATATAAAGATCTTGCAGAGAGCAGGAGTCGGTACTTGGGCTCTGCTGTTGGTGGAGGTGCCACATGGCCAGGTGGCCCAGCCCCACACCTGCCAGAGGGAACAAGGCCAGGTTTCCCATCTCTATCTTCAAGAAGGCCTGCACCTTCATCCCACGGGCTCCTCCTCAGTCCTAGAGGAGAGAAGGACAGCACTGTACCCATTTACAGCTGGGAGACGCCAGCTAGAGGGGATGGGCTCTCCCAGCACACGGCCAGGAAGCTCTGAGGGAGCTGATGTCACAGTACTGGCCTCCCGCTTGGCAGCTCCATCTTAGAGGGTCTGGAGGGGACTTCCTAGAAAGCTGCCATCACCAAAGCCGCCCACATGGCCTGGCTAGCCCGAGCCTGGGATGGGCCAGGCCTGGTTCTGTCCCCAGACCCTAAGCCCCCTCCTTGTCACTCACAGCCTTCTTCCTGCCTCCCCACTCTTCTCTCTACAGCACTGCCTCCCAGAACACAGGCGTGCTGGGTCCCACCACCACACCTTTGTTCGGGGTGGGCACTCCTCCAGGGCCAGGACGCCCCTGCCTCCGCAGCTGGCGCTGGGGACCGTGTCCTGAATGATCTTACCAACAGCAGCTGCCATTTCAGGAGATCTACTCTAGCCTCTCCACTGTGTGCATGTCACAGGAAACCCTCAAGGTAGGTACTCTCGTTCTGCAGAATGGGGAAACTGAGGCTTGGGTCGATTCATTTGCCAGAGGTATGAAGAGATGGAGCCAGACCCACACCCAGGTCTGTCTGCTCCCACCCCAGCCCCTGATCAGACGGATGGGTGGAAGCTGTCCTCTCCCATCAGTCCCCAACCCCAGCTGCACAGTTCCCGGTTCTCCAAGCAGCCTTCGTGTCTGCTCCGGCCACATGGAGTTCTGCCGCCTCTGGGTCTGTGGTGGGCTTGGGTTAGTATGGGCTCCAGCCCCCACCTGGGGGCCCCTGAGAGCAAGGCCTGACACTGCTGCTCCCAATGTCACTGTCCACAGGGCTGTGCACTCAGGGGACAGGGATGAAGGTAAGGAACTCAGGAAGAGTCCAAAGAGTTGCTTTAAAATCTCAGGCAGGGCCAGGCGCAGTGGCTCACGCCTGTAATCCTAGCACTCTGGGAGCCGAGGCGGGCGGATTATTCGAGGTCAGGAGTTCAAAACCAGTCTGAGCAAGAGCGAGACCCCGTCTCTACTATAAATAGAGAAAAATTAATTGGCCAACTAATATATATAGAAAAAATCAGCTGGGCTTGGTGGCGCATGCCTGTAGTCCCAGCTACTTGGGAGGCTGAGGCAGGAGGATCCCTTGAGCCCAGGAGTTTGGGGTTGCTGTGAGCTAGGCTGATGCCACGGAACTCACTCTAGCCTGGGCAACAAAGCGAGACTCTGTCTCAAAAAAAAAAAAAAAAAACCTCGGGCAGGGCACACGGCTGTGTGTTTTAAGGAAAAGGTTCCCGCAAGGCCTGGACGATGAATCAGAGGGGACTCCAGACTGCTCTTTAGCCCTGGGCCAAGCTCTGGGGAACAGAGGTCCCTGGCCAACCTTCACAGCCCCAGACAGTTCCCTCTGGTTCCCTCTGTCTGGCTCCATATCTCTCCCTCCTTGCCTTTTCCCACCCCCTTTCTCCTGCCCTTTTCCCCTTCCTAAAAAACACAGAGAAATGGGATTCAGAAGCCTACACCGCCTGTGAAGCATGGTTCAGCCTCCCCAAAAGAGGAAATGCCAGCGTGCGGGTTCTCATGGCAACTCCAGCTCCTCCCACCGCAGCCGCCCTGCACCCATATGGCGAGACTCACATGGCCCTGGCTCAGCAGGGCTTGGGGGCCAGCGCCTGGGCTGCAGCCGGGGCCACGCGGGTTCCCTCTGCTGGCCTGGCCAGAGCCCGCCCTCCTGGGCACACGAGACCGCCTCGTGCAGGGACTCCTCGGCCCATCCTCAGCCTAGCCGGCGTGTGGAGATGGGGGTGATGTTCGATGTTGGGGGCTACCCTGGCCCTGAGTGGTGGCCTTCTGTGCACGGCGGCAGTGTGGCCGGGCCTTGGACTCTGCTCCCAGCTCCCAGCCATGCCCAGTGTGGGCGGGTCAGTGCAGGTGCCATCTGCCTCCCTGTGCCTTTGCTCCCGCTGCAGGCCCTGGACCCGGAGTCCGTGTTAGGTGTGGAGGGATGCAGGGAACGGGAGCAGAGCCAGGGTCTGCTGTCTGCGCCCCTGGCCAGCGGCACCCCACTACCTGCCCCACCCCGCCCAGGCTATGGCCCAGGGGCCCAGCAGTCCTCTCTGAGCAGTGAGGAGGGAGCCCGGGGCACTGCCTTTCACGCTTCACGACTCTCCCCACACCCACCCAGGGCAGCCCTGCCAGCCCGCTGAGTGGGCTCCTACTTTCTGAGGATAGCTGGCATTTTCATGACCTAACAATGAAAGCTAGTGCCACATGGGGTTGGGGCCACGGCACCGGTGGCTGAGGGGCAACTCCTCTCGGGCCTGGCATCGTCCTGCCTCCTTTCCCAGGGCCCGCCAGACAGACAGGCAGAGGGGTGGCAGAGGGACGCCTGGGTCCCCGGTACTGCCCAGCTCCTCCTTCCTCCACCTGACACCAGAGCAGCTGCCCCAGGTCTCAGCCAGCCCTGGGGAGTCGTCAGAGAACCACCAGTAGGCTGGGCAGCGTGTGGCTGGGCCGGGGTGCAGGACCTCAAGCTCCAGACCCGAGGCAGGGGAAGTTGGGACCCTCAGTCTGGGTTCATGCATGTGGCTGCCACCGCCAGCTCGGGGCCATTCTTTCTGGGCGCTGTGACCCCCAGACTGTCTGTCTGGGTCCCTCCTGCACTCTCCCCACTTCTAGCCCTCTCCCAGACACCCCCATGAGCACCAGGGGCAGGGAACACTGAAGGGGTGGGCCCAGAGAGGGCCAGAACTGCAAAGGGCCACAGAGTCTGGAGTCTAGCAGGCCTAGAAGCAGGCCCCTGTGTCCATGCCCAGAGTCCTCTCAAGGTCCCATGCCACTTCTTCTGACTGTCTCTGCCCCTGGACTGAGGAAGGACGGTGGGTGTGGGGCCGGGAGCAGGGATCCGGGAACAGATGGGCTCGGAGGCTCCGCAGCGGGGGCTTGAGGGAGGGGGAGGAGGCCCGGAGAAACTGGAACTGTTACAAAGTTGCGAGTTAAAACATTCTTCACACTCCCGCCTCCTTTACTGTTCTGATGCACCAAGACGTGACAAAAATGTGTCAGATTTTTTTTAAAACCACACACACACAAATGCCAGTCCTTGTCTCTGCCACCCGCCCCAGCTTGGACCATCTGTTTCCCGGGGGTGGGAGGGGAGTGGGGCTTGGCAGCCGGCCGTCACTCTGGACGCCCCCAGCCCTGGGTCTGGACCAACAGCCTGGCCCAGAAATGGCCCAGGTGACGGCAGATGCCCAGGAAGGTGATGGCTGTGACATTGCCTTCCCTGGGGGGTGCCACCCTGCCTGCCGCCGGGCACTGCCAGCTCTGCCGGCCGGGAGTCCAGCCATGCCCGGCCACCCACAGCAAGCTGGACACTGGGGCCAGGAGAGCCCTCCCTGGGACTCCCAGAGCCCAGCTCTGTAGCACAGATGGGAAACAGGCCCGAGGGGAGGGGAGGCTTGCCCAGGGCCACAGGGAAGCAGCCCAAGTCCGAGCCTCGCCCATGCACTCAGTGACCGGGCCGGGGACTCACAGCTGAGCAGACGGGCCCAGGCTGCTCTCCAGCAGCTCAAGGCCAGCGGGGGCGGCTGCCCATCCGCGAGTGGCAGCACACAGACACACTGGGACTCCCAACAAAGGAATGACAAGGAAAAGAAAATAGGCGTGCCTAGCGGTAGGGACCAGAGAGAAATTAGGGTGACAAATCATCCCACTGTGTCTGGAACTGTCTGGTTTCAGCTCTAAAAGTTCTGCCTCCTGGGGGACACGCCCCGGTCCTGGGCAAACCGGGACGACCGGTCACCCTGGCAGCTACTTTAAGGTGGTTCCCTAGGGCTGAGTCCTGAACGCGGTGGGACCAGCAACTGAGGATCTGGGGACGACAGAGGCACTGGAGCCCTTGGCAGGGAGGGGCAGCTCACACAGGGCCTCGTGGTCCCTGGAAGGCCGTGCAGTCGGCACTTTATTTGGTCACAGGGTCAAATGTTATTGTGGTCATTGAGCCAAAGTGGGGAGTAAGTGGAACAAAGGGTACAGCCTACAGAGAATTTTGAAAAATTCATTAAGGCTGGAGCCCTGGGGGCAAAGGCAATGGCTTGGATGCCTGGAGAAGCTGGCAGGGACCGGACCTAGCAGGGAGCTGGGACTTCAGCTGCAGGCATCAGAAGCCACTGGAGGGGTAAGCAGAGGCTCGCTGTGGTCAGATGTGCAAGTAACAGACCCTAAGGCTTCAGGCTCGCTGTGCCTCCATACAGGATGCCTTCCTGCCACCCCCGACCATCATCCACCATCCCCAAACCTGGGGGCATCTGGTCATCTTTCAGAGCCCAGCCCAAATGCCACTTCTCAGAAGTCTTCCCTGACTTGCTGACAGAGGCAGGTGCAGTCATGCCCTCCCCAGGACTCCCCCACCCAAGGACCCCCAAGCAGGGGCCCAAGGGAGCCCTCATCACCGTGGCCGCCCTTTCAGCTCCCACACTTTGTCACATATGGGCCCTCAAGGCCATATGACCAAACTCACATCCCAGGTGTCAACACAGAGGCTCAGAGAGGGGATGTCATTTGCCTGACACCACACAGCAGTTGACAGTTGATGTCAGTTCAGAACTGTGCCACCTCTGTGTGAGTTCAGAGTCGCTGAGGTCCTGCCCACAGAGGTGGGGGCAAACAAGGAGTGGCCAGCCACCCTCCCACAGAGGGATGGATGAATGGCCACTGCCATGGTAGGCAGGATGGAGTTGGCTGTGGCATGTGGCACGTGGACGGCTGGGAAAAGCTGGCCACGGCTGGGAGGGCTATAACGGAAGTCTCCCCAGTCGACTCATGGGTTACCAGGTGGCCTGGCCTTGAAAGCTGGCAGGCAGGAGAGCTGGGGCAGGGGACAGAGGTGGGTGGGGCAACCTAGGAGCAGCTGCTCAGCCTCTTCCAGCAGGGGGTGCCCAGGGGAGGCAGGAGAGAGGGAAAGGGGCAGGGCCTGGAACCCCACCTCTACTGCCGTATTCTTCTGTTTAAAATGGCTAAAGTCCCTGTTAGGATGCAGCAGACCCTCACCACCCCCACTCCAGGAGGAGTTTATCAGAACATTCGGGGGAGGAGGAGTCAGCAGTTATTTCTCCTCTCTAGCCCCCATCTCCCCACCTGCAGAAGGGCTCCTCCTGGCGCGGTAACAGGCTCATGGCTGGGCTCTGGGGCGTGTCCAGCCTGATGCAGAGTCAGGTGTGCCCAGGCGGAGGTTTAGCCATGGGGAGACTCGGGAGCTCAGGGACCTCAGAAGACACTGCTCTGCTTCTGCAGGTGGCCTGTGTGATAACCCTCAGTCAAGGGACTTCCTAAGGGGTGCTCTGAGACCTTGGGGTGATGGTGCCTGGCCTGGAGCCCCACCCTCCCATGTATCCTACGGGAGAACAGTGAGCCCCCAGGGGGAGCACAGTCCCCCTTGCCCTCCAAGGTGACCTCGAGAAAATGCCTCCCATGGCTTGACTTGCAACAGCTGGACTCTCTCGGCACCAAGAGGGAGGTGGGTGGAGCCTAAGGAGGAAGAGATTTGCCTCCCCATTCTCCCCTGCCCCTCAACATTCTTCCCTTAAATTCCTACCAGTTAGAAATGCACTGGGCTGCGGATTCATAAGTGCCTTGACACAGGTGCTGTGTTGAGAACAGTGCCTTCCCAGCTGCGGGGAGAAGTGGAGAGTGGAACTGAGCAGACTTCAAGGGCTGAGAGTCTGCCCCTAGTTTTCCAAGTGTCTGGTTTGGGAACAAAGAAATGCAGAGGCAGGGATGGGACACCTGCCTGCAGCACAGACCTGTCCCCAAGACAGGCAGGAGGGAAGAAGGGGAGCTCCAGGCCGCAACCAAGCCTGTCTGTCGGCCACCACAGTGCTGGGCACTACAGGGAGAGTGTGGGGAGATGGGCCGTGTTTGGAGTGATTATGGGCAAACAGAGTGGAAAATGAAGCCCTTCAGCTGGCGAACAAGTCTAAGAGAAGCGAGACGGGCAGAGGCTGTGGTGAGAATGGATGCTGGACAAAGGCAAGCTGTGTTCAAACAGGCCTGGGTGGGAGGCTGGGGCGGGCCAGCGGTACCCGTTGCCCCCAGGAGTCAGCCACGTTGCAGGGCCAGTGCCCAAGTCCCCAGACCCACCCAGCACCAAGAAGACAAAGGGACAGAGGGACCGTTGGATGGACAAGATCCCACAAGAGTGGTGGGACGAAGTTAAAGCATGATGGACTGTGTCAGACTTGCAGAAGAAATTATTGGACAGCAAGGGAAACAAATGGGGAAGGCTGGGAAATCCCAGAGAGAAGCATCGCCCCTCCTCGAGGAGTGAGTCCCCGCCCTGCCTCAAGGCAGCAAGCAAAGCCCCCTCACTGAGGCTGCCTGGCTGCAGAAGACCCTTCCGGGCAGCCTTCCCTTTGGGCCTCAGTTTGCGTGTCTATAAAGTGGGGAGAACAGTGCCTCGCCAGGTCGTACGAGTCTCCAAATGAGACCCAGCACCAGTTCCTGTCCACTTCCCAGTTGGGCCACACCCCTGCGGGCAGGGCGGAAGCAAGCCCCTCTTCGGCCCGAGGGCAGAAATGTTGCTGCGGGAATGGTCAGCCCCGCGCCTCATACACCCCAGACCCACCACCTCCCCCAATCCCCCACGCTCTGCTTCTTTTTCCCTCCTGCCCTTCCCAGATGGGGCTGCATGAGCTGGGAGAGTGGGACCACACATAGGCACAGGCCAGCCTCTACCTTTGCTGGGCCTCAGTTTCCCTGTCTGGACAATAGCCGTGGTGACCCAGAGAGTATAAGAGACCCTTCTAGGGCCAGTGTTCTGGAGGGGAGGGTGTTGTCTCTGACTCTGCCCCAGTCCTCACAGGGCACTCCTGCCCAGGTCGCTGCCCACACCCCCATACACCCGGTTGCCCGCCCAGCCCAGGGTCCGACATGGCCTCTGGATGGTGGCGAGAAGGTGAGGGTTGAGGCAGGAGCCACCTCTGGCACAGTGACCAACAGCCAGGCTGACAGACGGAACCACACCTCTTTAGCTCCCTGCCTGCCGACCCAGGAGGACACGCCATGCCACGCCTGCGCGTGTGCGCGTCCCTAGCCAGCAGAGCTCTTGGGGCTCCCAGTGCCACATCCTGTGTCAGGCTGGCTTAGCAGAGGGAAGACGTTGTGCTGGCAGCTCCTGTCCCCCCATCAGCTGCCCCAGCTCCTGCCCGGGGGGCCTCCGAGCACTGGGTTACGGCTTGGCCGGGCGGGGCTGCAGGGAGTGAGAGAGAGAAGGGCGGTCAGAGGGGAAGGATGGGGAGGGCTTGGCCCTTGGGGTGACGGGACGGGAAACTCTTTCCGTGGGTTCTGAAGGAGGGGGAGGTGCCCAGCCCCATCCGAGGAGACCATGGCCCAGCCCTGACCTCTCTAATAGCCCCAACACTCTCCACCCTCTCTCGAAGCCTCTCCTCTCTTGCAGCCCCTCCTCAAGGCCGGGGGCCAGCCCCCTTGCCTCTGGGCCCCCAGGCCCGTCCTGGGCTCTCCACTCCATACGTGGCTAGCAAGTGAAGGGAGGCCAGTCCGCCTGCCTCTCCGATGGCCCAAAAAACAATCCCTTCACCCCTTTTAAAGCTGGATGGCCTCTGGTTCCAAATTCAAAATAGCTTTGAAGTCCGTGAACTGACTCCTGAGCCACCCTGTGCATGCGCCCGCGGCTTCGCCACACGCAGGTGTGCACGGCACACGTGACGCCAGCATTCCCACCGCTGACCCCCACGTGGATCATGCACACCCTGCGCTAGGAAAAAGACGGCATACAGGCATGGCCGAGGGCTCCGGGACACGCCAAGACCCCTGCAGGCAGGCCGCTGGTGCCTGGCCACACTGGGAAGACAGGCCCTGGCCTCCGGGGGTGGCGGGGGCCCAGGGTCGCCCTTCCCAACCCCTCTGCCCCTTGTCCCCGGACCCCAGGGCTGAAGCCGGAGGGTGCAGTGGGGATGGGGAGAGCTTCTCCATGCGATCAGCTGAGTGAGGCAAAAATGGCCTGTGGGTCCTGAGGCCTGGCTGGGGGAGACACTCCGGCCCAAGAGTGAGGTCACCTAGACAGGGAGGCCCAGGCAGGGGCAGGCAGAGCAAGCCTGGGGTCCCACCGCAGGGCGTCTCCAGCGGGCTGGGGTAGGACTGGGGCAAGGCTCGGCCTTCAGCCCACAGCCCAGGCTTGCAATGCTGAGCGTCTGCTGGGGAAGGTGGGGAGATGCCATGGAGCCTTCCCTGGGAGACTGACCCAGATTTCTCTCTCTCCCTCCCTCTGCCACACAGGAGCACTGACTCTGCGTGTGTGTGTGTGTGTGTGTGTGTGCGTGTGTGTATGTGTGTGTGCGCGCGCGACCACAGGCAGGCAGAGGGGTAGGAAGAGAGGAGGCTTGCTGAAAGCTCTGGGAAATGAGAGAGAAATCCTCCCCAAATCCCCAGCCACTGTCCCTAATAGCTGAAATATGCTCTTGACAACAAGGTGAAAGTCCCTAGATCCTTGGGCTTGGCCTTGCTGCCAGGAGCTGGAGCCCCAGGCCTGTCTGTTAGAGAAAGCCCCAGGCTGGGTGTTTAGGGGTCGTAGCCCAGCCCTGACCCTACCCTCTGGCCTTCCAGACATCTCCTTTCTGGACAATGCCCCATGGGTTCCCAGGTGCTTCCTTGAGAGGCAGTGAGCTCCCCATCCCCATCAGGAGGGCTACACAAGCAGTGAGGGCGGGTGCCTACCTGCCAGGATCCCATAGCACTCAGGGATGGGTGGGGAGACCGTGCACAAAAAAGAGCTGGAGAACCTCTCCTAGCCTGAGCTGTGCCCCTGATGCCAGCTTCTACCCACAATGCCTGCCACCAGGGGCCCCCAACCCTCCAAGTTGGCTGGGTCTGTCCCAGGAGCCTGACCTCAGAAGGGCCTTGGGAGGGGCCAGGGAGGGCTGGGCCCAGGCCTGAGAGCTGCAGGTTCTGCAGCATCTGGCTCCAGTGGGAAAGAAATTGTATGCCCCTGCGGGACTGCTGGCCATGCCCAGGGCTCTCTCGCACACACACGGATACAGAATTCTACTTCCAGGGACGACAACTGCAAACGTGCACACCCAGCTGTACAGACAAGCAGAGGCATGCCTAAACACATGAGTGTGAGCTTGAGCTTGTACCTGGGTGGGTGTACCCTGGGTATATAGGCGGACACACGTGTCTGGGCCTGTGCACACAGAACACCGGCAGGGGGTGCTTGGTTCCCTTGTGGGCTACTCTGGGCCCCATGAGGTGTGTGGGAGAAATCTGCCCCAGAGACTGGCCAAACCCTGGAGCAGCTCTGGAGGCGAGGGCAGCCCGCTCCTCTGCCGTGTCCCAGGCTCCCTGCTCGCCCTGCCCTCAGAGGCCCTGCTCCACCTCCTCTCCAGCTGGCCTCTCCTGCCTGGCCCGTGCCTGGCATACCCGGGCTCTGCCCTGCACCCTGAGAGCTGGGGCCTGCTCCTTGCCAAGGACCCCAATGTCCTGCCCAGGGGAGGAGGAACCTTGTGCTTCCCCACTGCTCGTGTGGGACCCTAGGCAGGGCTCTGCCCCGGTCTGGGCCTCGGTCTCCTTCCACCCACTGGAGGGCTGCTGCGAGGGCCAGGAGCTCTGAGAGCTGAGAGGCCCAGCCCAGACAGATGTTGTCACCGGTGCCCCCAGGCCAGGCCCAGCCCAGAGCACCTGTTTCCTGAGCCCATGGCGGCCTCCCAGCTGGGCAGGTGTCCTGTGTCCTCACAGCCCCTCCACAGCTAACTGGCTCAGTCTCCACGCCGGGGACACCACCCACCCACAGACACCGACCTGCACTGCTCGCCCGCACCAGGCAGGGAGAGCGGCGCTGCCGCGGCACCCCAGCCTGCCCTGCAGCGCGGCCCGGGCTGCCCCTCAGGCTCGGAGCCTTTGCACAGGCTGCTCTCTTTCCTGTGAGCTCGTCCCTCTGTTAGCCTGAAAATGCTGCCTCATCCTTAATGAGTCTGTCCAAGTGTTCGCTGCTCTGTGCAGCCTCCCCCCCC
>VSMD01109639.1:0-37334 GCA_008750895.1 Mirza zaza
GAATAGTACTCCATGGTATACATATACCACATTTTATTAATCCATTCTTGGATTGATGGGCACTTGGGCTGTTTCCACAGCCTTGCGATTATGAATTGTGCTGCTATAAACATTCGAGTGCAGGTGTCTTTTTTATAGAGTGTCATTGGATCTTTTGGGTAGATGCCCAGTAATGGGGTTGCTAGGTCAAATGGTAGATTCACTTGTATCGCTTTAAGGTATCTCCATATTGCTTTCCACAGAGGTTGAACTAGTTTGCAGTCCCACCAGCAGTGTAGGAGTGTTCCTCTCTCTCCGCATCCACGCCAGCATTTGTTATTTGGAGACTTTTTGATAAAGGCCATTCTCACTGGAGTTAAGTGATAGCTCATTGTAGTTTTGATTTGCATTTCCCTGATGATTAGAGATGGTGAGCATTTTTTCCTCTCTTCTGTTTTATCCTGGGCATCTTTTGCTTCATCTTTTAAATGATGGCATCGGACTGTATGATCTCAATGTTCAACAGCTCTAGGCCCCTGAGAATGTGTTTTCGCTCTCTCTGTAGATGCACTTGCCAGAAAGGTTACCTGGGCGATGGCTCAACATGCTATGGGAACATCATGGAGCGACTCAGAGAATTAAACACTGAACCCAGAGGACAATGGCAAGGGAGGCTGACCTCTTTCATCTCGCTCCTGGGTACGCAGCTATGTGTACAGACGTCGCATAAAAGCCCTCTTTCAGGCAAGGGCAACTGCAAGACACAATTATTTGGAAAGGGAAGGGCTTGTCTATTGGGATCAGCCCTTCTAGGGAGAGGCCACACAGGTGGAAGGAAAAAGACAGGCAGCTGTTTCCAAGCAGACAGTCAGGAGTTAATGCCAAGAGATCTAGCAATGCAAGAATTAGTAGGCAGAGAGCTGAGGACAGGGTCCTGGGATCACCATGGATTAACAGACCTGCAATAGCAGTAAGACAAGGACAGCTACTGATATGACAATGGAGACCACCCCTTTCCCCTTGACCTTATAGGTCCTTCAGGTACGAACAAAGCTTAGCAGGTAATACTGGGAATAAAGAGTGACTGAGACCCCAGGGAAGCATCCATGTTCCCCAGTGGAGATGTCATTTGAACTTTGGGCTACTTTTGTTGTGTGCAACCATCTCAGCACCCTTGGTCTGCCAGCCACTAACCACCTATAATGACACATCCTCCCCAAGTCCCCCAGGCAGGGTGACAGCCTAAAACACCCTCACATATTTACAAACACCTCTAGAGGCCATTACTCCACACCCCCTTGAAAATCATATATTATAACATTGGACAGGACTTCCAATGAAATACAAATTTGGCCAATCTGCAAAAAAATAAAACATAGATTTGGCCAATCAACAGAAGCCTTAAAATATCAGCATTTATATTAGAATTTACCAGTCACCAAAAATGATTTTCCAGAAAGAACACAGACAAAGAAGTAAGTGTCACTGGTGGGTCCATGCTGTGTTCTTTGCATAATCTTAAGGCACATCCTGCATAAATACCCTGCTCTTTCCAAGGCATCCTATGGGGTGCCAAGCATCACTAGCTTGCCTTGATATCGAGGACAATCGGCCAGGGTCTCATAGCCTTCCTCTAAGAACTCTCAGAATATCAAAAGGGAGCAGATGGTAGTGACGGGGTGTCCTAGGCAGACTGGGCCCTCAAATGTTTCCCTGGACAGAGTTCTGTTGACCTTTCACCTTCCCCATCACAAAATCCTGGTACACACTGCCTCCTATGCAAGAACACAGAGCCTGTCCTGCCATCCCATTTTCCCCAGGGTGATGGAACTGGGGAACTGGCTACGTACTTTGCGGGGCCCAGTGCAAGATGAAAACGTGGCGTCCTTTGTTCAAAAATTATTAAGCATTTCAAGATGGCAACAGCAGAGCATTGAACCAACCACGGGGCTCTTCTGAGCTGGCCTTGGATGGAAACAAGGGCTGCGTCTTTGCTCAATGAGATGGTGACAGTTCAGAAGATCAAGCACAGGTCAGGGACTGTGGGGTTGTCCAAGGACTTTGTCCTGCCTGAACAGCTTATCACAGGGGAGCCTTGAAGTCGAGGCTGTGGCTTCCGGGAAACTCTCACAGCCTTATATGCAGAAACTCCTGGGGCCATGGCTTCAGGATACCTTGCATTCTTAGAGAGCTTCCCAGCTGACCTAGGGCCTGCACAGACCCATCAGAACAGAGAAGGGCATGAAAGGACCAGTCATTGCCTGATTTTACTCCTCTTGTGCCACTGACCCATTTGGTGTTTTCTTTCTTTGTGTATTTTGACTCCTAAGACAAAGCTTATGCCTGGCCACTAAGTAACCTGGGCCCATTCACGGTGCTGTTGCCCACAGACCAGGGATTGAAAGGATTCAACGTGAGTATCTGAAAGAACCCTACACCAATGGGCTGATGTGAGACGCCTTAGTAGGCAGTACCTTCTTTTCTTTAAAGTAGGAAACCCCCCATTAAAATTAAACCTACTGATGGTGATTTTTTGATAAACTTCTTTTAGTGAAATATAACATTCTTACAGAAAGTGCCTGAATTGTCAGTGTACAACTCAATGGATTTTCCCAAAGCGAACGTACTTGTGTATCCAACAAGTCTGTTACCAGCACCCTCTCTGACCCCTTTCCAATCATTACCCACTAAGGTAACCCCTGAGGGTTCTTAACACACAGTCATGTGATAAATAAGATATGCATAATGTAAAACTGGTCATTTCCCACAAAAAGAATTAAACTAATAGGTAGGTATCTGTTTCCTTAAAATCATTAGAAATCGTAACAGTAATAGATTAAACAAGAAGAAAATTTCAGTCTTCAGTGTAAGCAGTTGTTTGAGATAATGTCATCCAGTGGGAATGAAACGTGTAGTGCCTAGTGGAGGTGTCCTATCGTGACAGTATCAATGAAATAATTATATTTGGTTTAACATAAATAATGGACATATTGATTTATATAAAATTGGGTTATCTTAATCCAAGATATTTTGTGATAATAATTTTTGGGTTTTGAATAAAAACTTCATAAATTCCAGGCTCTCTTACCCTAATATCCCACCATCATTAATCTGTCTGAGATCCATCCACCTGTTGTTAATCTTCAGAGATGTCCTTACACCTCTCCTCCTGGGGAGAACAAGCAAATATTGAATACCTCTGGGCTAGGCACTTTGCGTGTGGTCTCTTGTTTAATATATAGATTAAGTTTACACAGAGTTCAAAAGTATCTATTGATTGATTGATTGTTGACTATGTAATAGCAACAAAATATAGATTTGGGCCAATGGATTTCAAATATCATAACTTTTCTATTCAAAAACGCCGTCAGTCCACTCACTTTACCTGCTTTTTTCACAAAACTTCCTATTTCGTTCCCATCCACTTCCTGGCTTCAAGATAGATTTCTTGTTCCTTGTTCCTTCTGGCACCATTGCTATGCTATGCTTTCCCCACTGTGTCAGTTTCAGCGCTAGAGCAGCCTCCTGTGGTTTGACAGTGTACTATGCATTGCCTACAACTCTCCAGATTTCTACTCCTGCAAAGGCCCAGCCCACGTCAGTTGCACCGGTCGGTAAAAGTCGTCCATGTCTGAAAGAGCCCAAACCCAAGTTAGGGTGCCCTGGCGTTGATATCTTTAATACTAAGTAAGGCAGAGCATGCATTACGAAACGCATTTTTGTAATCAGTCGAACAACAGTCGAACTGGCTCTATCGTTTCTTAGGTAAATGAGCTTTTGATGGATAACAAAGCTGCTCAATACTTTGTGAAACTCCACATAATTGCGGGGCAGATGAGCACCGAGCGTATGAATAACACAGACACCTTCTATACCTTGACTGGAAAGTCCGGGGAAATCTTCAACAGTGATAAGGTAGGAACGTCTCTGGTTTTCACTCCCAAAATAAAGTTGTCTGCCAAGCCAATGCCGGTAGCCTTCTTGTGTTTGGGGTTTGTGAAAGATCACTAAGAGCTTCTTTCCTTATTTCTTGTTTGCTAAACACCTGCTACAGGAAGAAGCAGGGAGCCCCACCAGGATGGGCCAGGGCAGAGGGCCAGGGCGGAGGGCCAGGGCGGAGGGGTGGACTGTTATGTAAAGAGGGTTGCAAAGCATTTGATTTTGGTCTGGTCTGACCCAGTTTTCAAGGTAACCATGATTCAACTGCCAGCAGGAAGGAGTAACTTTGCTGTAAACCTGTTTCCTGGAAGCATCAGTACAAAGCCAGATCAGCATTCCTCTTACAAAAGGAAATGAATTATGTTTGTTTTAGATTTCTGGGATTGGTCCATCTTCTGTCTGAACTTAACATTCCATTTCTTTTAATATTCCAACTTAACATTCCATTTCTTTTAATATCATTAGTTCTGATTGTTTTTTAAATAAAACCACCACCCCCCTTTGACAAATAACTCTTTTGTGACTTTACTGAGCTGGGGGGCAGGTGATTAATCAACTGAATGTGCATGTGTATAGGCATATGACCTCGACTGTCGCATTTTACCAAACATCAGTAATTAATAGATCATTGAGTACTTGTTCTATGCAAAATACTGGGATTAATCCTTATTGGTGTCATATGAAACTCACAACAGCCCTATTAGGGAGGTACTACTATCATTCCTGTTGTTCCAACGGGAAAGCAGAGAGGTCCCACAGTAAGTGCCAGACCCAGGATTCAAATGTGGGCCTGCTTGACTCCAAAGCCCACATGCTTCACCAGTCTGCTGTACCGTGTGTATGAGGATGGATGAATAAATGAATGGATGGATGGATGACAGATATGAAGATGTGGCTCCCTTTCCCATAAGGATGTGCACGTATTCACTTGTTCATTCATTCAACAAATATTGCTCAGTCTATAACTTATAGGAGTCACATGGGAGGAAAAGGGAACTAGATTTGGTTATTCATTCAGCAGCTATTTTTCACTATATGTCTTCTCTGTGCAAGACACTAAAGTAAGGGATGAATTTACAGAAAATTGAATAGTTTTGCCCTTATGGAGCTTGCAGTCTTTTAGAAGAGAGCTTTATTATTCCTTATACACAATTAGCATATGATAGTTATCAGTGATTTCACACATTATCTCATTTGCTATAAATGAAAACCCTGTGAGGTTAACCAAGCAGATACCTTCATCCCCATCTTAGATTCCGTGACATCCCAAAATCACATAACCAATAAGTAGCAGGACCCAAAGACTCAGGACTTCTGGCTTATAGTCCAGTGCTTGTCCCTTTTGGGACAACACATCAATTTTATTTTATCTCTCTTTGGTGTTTTAGGATAATCAACTAAAGCTTAAATTCCATGGAGGCAACACAATGGTGGAAATTATACAGGGGGACATAATCGCTTCCAACGGGCTCCTGCACATCCTCGACAGAGCCATGGACAAGACAGTGCCCACGTTTGAGAGCAGCACTGAGGTGAGAAATTCCAGGTAAAAGTCGTGTCAACCTAAATCCATCTTCCTTTGTTCCCTAGAGAGTCACATCCAAGAATAAAGTGTGTGCTATCACTCTATGCTTATCCTTCACTCGTACTAGGGGCTCACGCAGAGAAAATATGGGACCATTTTCCATTTTTAATAGAATTCAGGGGATCTCTGCAGAAAGAAAGAAAGGCATAGAGTACATGTATAGGAAAGATCTGGATATTTTTACCTCTTTTTTTTTTTTTTACTACATTAGACAATTCAGTCCAGTGATGAATTGTCATGAAAATTTATTCCTCGTGCTCTATGGAGGAGGCAGTTGTTGCTGCAATAAAATTTATTCCCTCTGACCTATATGATGAGGGCTGAAGACAATTCAGAACATGCAGATCTGAGTTACCATTTAAATAACAGCAAACATTTGTATGATGCGTTACTATTGACCAGGCTCTTTTATATATATCCACACTTACTCATATACTCTGTCAGCAGTCTTTGAATGTTAAGGTTTGTATTTCTTAAACCACCTTGTTATTTTTTTTACTGATTTTTAAGCAAAATGTCTCTTTTAGCAAACCATCATGACAATGCTACAACCAAGATACAACAAATTCAGATCTTTGTTAGAGGTATGTACTTTTCATGAATTTTTGAAAAATTTTTACGTCAAGTCCTTTATAAAATGAGCAGGAGTGTCCATTAAAAATACTCTCCGGGGAATAACTTCAAATATTTGTCCCAGGTAGGTTGCAGATACAAAGTTTCATTTGTCAAATGCAGGAAACCAATGTGGGACCTGCCTCAGATGAGGATGGAGTTGGTGGACCATACACCATTTTTGTTCCAAGTAATGAAGCACTAAATAACATGGACGGCACTCTCGATTACCTGCTTTCTCCAGAGGTACTGTACCCTGCTTACTGGCAGCTTCACTGTCTCAGTCTGTGTCCATACAAGCTTTTACTAAACTAAGGAGAGCAAATAAGTAGCAAGTGTATCATCACCTATCCTCCCACAATCCAGGCAGACATCACTAATCGATCACAACATTCTGAAACTAAGCCTGGATATGGCTTCAGTCTCCTCAATAGAGTTCCAAGTAGCTATGATCAGTCAATTAGATGTCACAGGAAATAAAATCTATTTGCAGCCCCAGGTCTAGATGGTTGGTTTGATTTGTTCTGGCTCTTCTAATATTTCTCAGTAATAAAATTAAGATTTATATTTTAAGTTTCGTACAACTCTAAAACCATCTAGAGAATGAAACCTAAACTAGGCCATCCAGAGCCAGGCCTAGGCTAAACTTTAAAAGTAATAAATGTTATTTTCACATGCTCCAAGCTTTCCTTTCTATTGCTTTCATCTCTCTCCACAATAACTTTTTTCTTTCGTACCAAGGGCCTTCAGTTCTTTCACATTCCCTTCTAAAAATGAGATTATTGACTCCTTCATACCAGGCTATAAATGACTGAAACCATTTAAAGTGTTTCCTATACCAGAAATAACAGCCTTAATCTCAAGAGGAGAGTTAATTATAGAATTTTTTTTTTTTTTTTTTGAGACAGAGTCTCGCTTTGTTGCCCAAGCTAGAGTGAGTGCTCTGGTGTCAGCCTAGCTCACAGCAACCTCAAACTCCTAGGCTCAAGCAATCCTCCTGCCTCAGCCTCCCAAGTAGCTTGGGACTACAGGCATGCGCCACCATGCCCAGCTAATCTTTTCTCTATATATTAGTTGGCCAATTAATTTCTTTCTATTTTTAGTAGAGATGGGGTCTCACTCTTGCTCAGGCTGGTTTTGAACTCCTGACCTTGAGCCCGCCTTGGCCTCCCAGAGTGCTAGGATTACAGGCGTGAGCCACTGCGCCCAGCCAAGAGCTAATTATAGAATTTTGTTCTTAGAACATCAAATAGTAGAATTACATGAAGGGCCACCAGCTTTCTTCCAGTGCCCTAAAGTCATGCCGCCATCTTGGCAACACAGCAAGATTACCTATGGCTTCATATAGATCAGTGTTGATTATACAGAATGGGGGGAATGTCCAAATCTTTTAGGATATTGATTCCCAAACTTCAGTGTGGTCAGGAATCAACCATGGAGCTTGTTAAATAGGCAGATGCCAAAGCTCTACCCCAAGCACTCTGATTTAGTAGTGCTAGAATGAGTCCCAGAAATAGCTATGATGGTCAGCACCAACTTTATACCCCAGGCAGTACCAAGCCACACTGTTTGGGAGACCCTAAAACTTGTAACCTGTTTGGTTTCGGGGTTCACATGGATACATCCTTTTCCAGAATACTTTCAGGTATTTACAGGGATATCTTGCTTTCAAAACACTTTGGATTTAAAAAAAAAAACTTATCAAGAAGATAAATCAGAGGGTAATAACCTCTTACCCTGCAAACAGATGTTCAACGTATGAAAGGATTTGCTGCAGGTTTCCATAGAAAATGCCAGATCTCCCAGGGTCTTCCAAAATAGGATAGTATTTTAAAAATATGATTCACACTCCAATTTTGTGAAACCTAGCTATTGCAGAAAAACTGTTAACCTTCTCTTTAGAGCTCACATTCATACTTCAAGTGAGCTAAAAAAAAGTAATGTTGCTCCCCTGGGAAATTATTAAAATCCTGAGATTATACAGCCTCCCTCAGTGCATAGCTTCTAATTTGATACCAATTTTTTTAAATAATAATACTGATGTAGTTCTCAGGCACTAATCAGGTATACTTAAAATTACAATAAAACTTTTTAATTAAAGTAGGGGAAAGAAATCAACCTCCCTGCTGTTTTGTCAGGTACCTTTGTTCAGAAAAGTCTTCTCTTTCTCCTCCCTTATAACTGTTTCCAGTGGTGGCTGGAGATAGCTCATTCAGGCTCTCAGACGGTGTGCATCTCTCCCCAACTCTGTTCAGCAAGGTCTCAGTAACTGGAAATTAGCCTTTGGTAAGGCTATTTATACCACAGAAACTGGCCAACCATGCCACCATCCCTGGCTTTCAATTTCATTTCTCTCAAAGGCAGTATCTTGCTGCCTACAAAGAATATAAAACTTCAGGTCTCTTCGTTTTGGGTTAAAAATTGCTTTTCCACTTCGATTTCTAGGTGAGAAGTGGAATGATCATTCCTGCCTCTTTCTCAGGTTCAGAGCCTGCGCCGGTTAAAACTTCCTAGCCTAGGGAAAGCTCTTTCCCTCTCCATCTTTCTTAATAGCATCTTTTAGCTTTATCTTCAGGGAAGAATCTCAGCTGGAGACAGGAAATTCCCCATAGGCTGCTCCAATGAAATGGAAAATAACTTGGTTTCATTAGCAGAGAGTTTCTAACTCTGACTTTGGAATGCCCTGTTTCCTTTCCAGTGTATCTTTTTCACTTTTCCCTGAAGCAAAATTTCAGGCTGGAAATTATCCCACCCCCGCAGAGACCACAGCTTCTGACTGCAAGCCCATTTTCTGGCTTCATGGCTGAGCTAGACAGGAATCAGAGCAAGGAGAACAAGAGACTGGCCCGTGCCAGTTCACACATACCTTGCAAGTACAATGGGGAAAGAGAGGTAGATTTACAGAGCTCAATGTCATATGAACTATGTGGGAGAAAAACTCTGTTTCTGCCTCTGCCACCAAAGGATTTGGGTATTTGCTTTGTTTGTTCATTTGTTTGTCTGACCTAAAATGGTAAGGAGGAAGTTAAGTGTCCTCATAAGGGAAAGGACTCTCTTCAGCAACAGCAGCAACTGGGAGCACATCCTGTTGATCTGAGCCATAGTGGAGTGAATTCTAACTAAACCATGGTACCCAGCCCCTAGCCACACGGCATGGCCCGGTACCGGTCTGTGACTTGTTAGGAGACGGGCCACCCATCACCACCTGAGCTTCATACCACGCCACTCCCCAACAACACCCCACCCCACCCCACTGCCAAGTCCTTGGGAAAATTGTCTTCCATGAAACTGGTCCCTGGTGCCAAAAATGTTGGGGACCGCTGCCTAACCAGATAAGGCTCCAGGCGCACACAGTGGCGGAAGTGATGCTAATCAGTCACTTTGTCCCTTTCATTCTCCTGTTCCTTGTCAACAGGATTCAACACCAATTAATTCTTGGGGCTTTAGAAGTGGATTATCTAGTTGATAAATGCTTTCCTGTAGAATTAGAGGGCTGGAAGGGCTCCATAACGGTCCCTTTGTTTTGCAAACAAAATCTACGATTCTGGAGTTAAGTGACTTGCTCAAGGTCACACACAAACAGAGCCAGGACCACAGTTCCAATTCCTGAGTTCCACCTCAGCACTCGCCCTAGGACCCCTCCTCAACTTCTTTTAATGTAGTGGCACAGATGTTCACAGAGAGCCTACTGTGTGCCCATTCTGTGCTGGCTGGGGATGTGGCGATTAGTAAGCCAGACAGACCCAGCCCCTGCCTTCTGGGAGTTTGCAATCCAGTTTGCTCTGACGTTTCCCAACAATCCCCTCTTTGTCCCACCCCTTCTGCCTCTGAGCATAGAAGCATGCAGAACGTTGCTTCTGCCTATAAGTCCCCACTTCTGAATACCATGGAGTAGCTCCCGGGGGAAGCTGAGACCCAGAGGCTAGTAACTTGCTCAAGGTCCTATATTAGTAACAGAACCTATATAGTAACAGAACCAGGGCTGCAGAAACCATCACCTCCAGGGATAACTAGTGACCAACTTCAACATTCTTATTGAAAACCCTGCCCTGCACATAAAGCTATTGCCTTTTAGATATGATGGCCATGTCATTTATCATCCATACCAGGACGATAGGCATAAGCCAGGGTTGTGCCAGACAAGCCAGGATAAGGGGTCCCCCTGCTTACAGGTAACTCCCCTGGCATAGTGGCCAAGGTCAAATGCAGAGAGGAGGCTGGGTGAGGGAAACTCAGGTTCAGCAGGGCTTTATGTCAGCCTGGGACTCACACTGTTGGAACTTGTCCCTAGAATGGTCAGCCTCTTGGATGGTTACTAGGATCTTGATTTGCGATCCTTCACCTTTCCAAGCCAGAGGAACTGTGGCTGTGCCACTTACGGGCTTTGAAGTTTGTAACTCTTAGCTCTGACTCATATTGCAGACATACTGCAGGAGACCCCTGCAGCCACTGCCGTCTTTCCCCAAGGACAGAGGTCACCAGGCTCCTCCACTCTGCAGCCTCCCCTCCAGGGAACCCTGCAGGGACTGCCTGTCCTGTCCACAGTCTCTTCTGTGTATCCAGGACCCTCTTTTTTTCCACCGCTGCTTCAGTTTTCTGAAGCAGGAGAAACCTTGGAAAGGGCTTTCAATGAGGGATGAGTATCTTGTGGAAGGAAAAAGTGATCAGGATTCCTATGACCCTAATATTCCTAAGTGACAGGTATGTGGTCTGACAAACAGACATCACACATTTATTTATGGAGCAAGCGAAACAGAATCATAAATGGAGGCTGTCTTAGAAAATCCAGAATGTAGCCTTAGATGTTCAGAGTCATGAGAGCCAGGGCTAATTCTTAGGCTCACGTTTTGTTTCAAAGACCTTGCACACGTCTTTGAAACTCTGTGTTAGCACAGGTAAAATGGGTCAACAGTAGTTGCCAGCTCACAGGGCTGTTGAGAGGATTACATGGAATGTGCACATTATGTTTACAGAACAGCCTCTTCCTAAGAGTAGGAATTTGGTGAATGTTAGCTGCTTTGGAGATGGGATTTTTCTCACCCTGAATTTCCCAATAAAGAGATCATTTATTTTTCCTGATTACGTGTCCAGAGTCATTTGAAGAGGCTCTCACAAGAGGGGGAGTGTTGTGTTTTCATCATTGGCTAAAGAAGTATTTTGCTTCCTTTGCAGGGATCTCGGAAGCTTCTGGAACTTGTCAGATACCACATTGTTCCTTTTACCCAGGTGGGCCCCAGTTTTCCTGCCACTACCTTTTCTCTGTTTTCAAGATATCTCACCTGAATTCCAATATTTTGGTGCTAAAAAAAAAATGTGATATTTGTTCTTTTTCTGTAGCTCTGAGGGAAGCCTCAGCCATGAATAATGAATGAGTCTGTTATCAGAGAGATCTTCAAAGCCACAAAAACTCATGACATCAAAATTCCCATTATTTATTTCATAAACTTTTTTTTTGAGACAGTCTCATTCTTTGCCCGGGGCAAGTGCTGTGGCATCAGCCTAGCTCACAGCAACCTCAAATTCCTGGGCTCAAGCGATCCTCCTGCCTCAGCCTCCCAAATAGCTGGGACTACAGGTGTGAGCCACCATGCCTGGCTATATTTATTTCATCAACTTTTAAGGCTATTTTTTCCAGGGACAACATTAAGAACTCAGGGCTATGTGTGTGGCCCAAAATGTCTCTGTTCATTGTTTTCTTCTTGTTGTAGCTTGAAGTGGCCACTCTCATCTCCACCCCTCACATTCGGACCATGGCCAACCAGCTCATACAATTCAACACCACTGACAACGTGAGTGAAAGCACCACCGCTGCTGCCATTACTCGTGTGCATTTTGGCTCCGATGATGACTTGTCATCAGGCCATCCTGCCTCTACACTAACTCGCAGGCTTAAAATCTTTATGATTATTTCATTCATTCGTCACTTCTTTCAGCAAATATCTGCATAGCAACCACATGTGTGAGAGTCCTCCCTAAATGCCAGGGATAAAGCGATGAAAAAGACAGATATATCCCAGCAGAGAAAACAGACCTTAAACAATGCAATAGGCAATCAGTTAATTATTTAATTACAATTGTAATGATTGTCCCCAAGAGGGTATCTCAGGGAGCTGTGAAATCACCTATGGGAGGAGTCTGGGAAAGTCTGGAGTTCAAGACATCCTCAGTGAAGAGGAGAGAACTTAGCCACACTTTGCAGGATGAGTGGAGTGAACTTGGGCAGAGGTGAAGAGAAGAGAGTTCCAGGCAGGAAGGAGAGTATGTGCAAAGACCCTGAGGTAGGAGGGAACATGACTTATTTTAAAAACTCAAAGAAGGCAGTGATATTCGGCTAGCTCCCTGGGGTTCTAATATCAGCAAAAGTCTGACAGCACAGAGATGATGTCTCCCATTGAATCACTGTTGATGGTGATGATGGTGATCTCATCCCTTCAACAGGTATCTATTGAGTGCCTACTGTGTGCCAGGCACCATTCTAGGTCCTGAAGACAGACCAATGAACAAGTAGACAAAAGACCCTGGTTTCATGGAATTTCTGTTTTAGTAAGTAGGGGGATAGACAAGTTAAATGAGTAAAATATATATTAGAGAGTAGTGAGTGCTAAGAAGAAAAAGAGCAATGCAGAGAAGGGTAATAGAGAATGGGGAGGGGCTGACATTGTAACTAAAGTGCCTGAGAAGTCCTCATGGAGAAGAAAATATCAGAGCAAAGACCAGAAGGAAATGGGGGAACGAGCAGTGTGAATATGCATGGAAAGAATATTCCAGAGGAAGCAGCAAGTGCAAAGGTACAGAGCAAGGAGTGTGCCCGAGCTGTGAGAGGAACAGCAAGGCTGGTATGACTGGAACAGAGGGTACAAAAGGGAGAGGGAGAGGAGTCCTGGGAGCAAAAAGGAAGAGGGAATGTGGGGGCAGGTCACAGTGACCTAGGAAGTCAGGGAAAGGATCCAGGCTTTTATGTCAAATGAGATGAAAAGCAATTGGAGGACTTTGAGCAGAGGAAGGACATGATCAGGCACATGCTTTGAAAGGCTGGTTAGGAGATTTGATTTGATTATAGTAATCTGGAGAAGAATGATGGTGACACAGCCCAGGGTGGTAGCAGGGACATGGGGAGAAGTGGCTGAATTCTGAATGTATTTTGAAGGTAGACCCAGCAGAATTTGCTGATGGACTGGCTGGGGGTGAAGACAGATAGAGCTGGGAGGACTCCTGGGTTTTGACTTGAGTAACCAGAAGGATGAAGTTGCCACTAATACCACAGGGGAAGCAGGTCTGGAGGGAAAGTGGAGATCAGAGACCTTTGCTAATGGGTCCATTTGCTCTCCCTCTACTGGGACACAAGCAGGAACTTGTCTGTCTTTTCCCTGATGTATCCTCAGCACCTAAGGCAGAGCACAATTCAAGGTCAATAAACATCTTTGAATGAATCAATCCCCATTTCACTACAGAGAGGCAAAACAATTTGCCCAAGGTCTCACAGCAAATGCATTGCAGAGCTGGAATAATTATACCTCCCCCCAAGCCCTGCCTATAAGGACCATTTCTGCAAGGACATCCTTGCCTGGTGTTAGTCAAGAATTCATGTAACAGATTCAATCTCTCCCTGTCAGCCAAATCCTTCTGATAGCAACCTTCCTTCATGAAAAGTTAAGTAACATTGAGGACTTTTTAGTGACTCGCCACCATTCCGATCTGCCTGAGAATCCCTGGTGCTCCTGCAGAACAGAACAAAAGATGTCGTTCCTTCTTTCCAGGGACAGCTTCTGGCAAATGGCGTGGCCATGGAAGAAATTGATGTTGCTGCCAAAAATGGCCGAATCTACACGCTGGCTGGAGTTCTCGTTCCCCCGTCCATTGTGCCGATTCTGCCCCATCGGTGTGATGAAACAAAGAGAGAAATGAAACTGGTAAGAAAACTAGGAAAATAAGTAAGGACCCCCAACAGTTCCCAAGAGCAAACAGCATCCCACCCCTCACAATTTGGAGAAAGAAAGTTTTACCATGGATGCTCTGTCTCATAAACCATGAATCAAAGTTCCTTAGGGAATTTCTGCAGTAGAAGATGTTGCCCAAGAATATTAGCTTCCTAGGGCTGCCATGACAAATTACCACAATCTGAGTGGCTTAATACAAGAATAATTTATTCTTCACAGCTCTGGAGCTGCGCTCCCTCTGAGGGCTCCAGGGAGGAATCTTTCCTCGCCCCTTCCTGGTTCTGGAGGCTCCCGACGGACCCTGGCAGCCCTTGGTGGCAGCTGCAGGACTCTACTGTCTGCCTCCACCTTCACACGGCCTTCATCCCTGAGTGTGTCTCTATGTGTCTTCTCCTCTTTTCATAAGGATATCAGTCATTGGATTTAGGGCCCAGCCTAATTCAGTAGGACCCCATCTAATTACATCTGCCAAGACCCCATTTTCAAATAAGATCACATTCTCAGGTTCCAGGGGTCATGCATTTTTGGAGAGACACTATTTAACCCACTACACCAGAGCTCCATGATCAGATCAGCATTTCCTTCCTTCTGGGATTTAGGATCAATCTCCCACTACTGCCTTCCTCTGCCCCTGTCACCTGGGACTACCATGCTCCAGGCCCATAGCTTTTTTTCTCTAAGAGAGTCTTAAAATGGAATCCCTTCCCAGGTTGATGTTCTGGCCTGGCCAATCAACCATCTTTTCGTGATTCTTTTCAAAAACCAAACTTTCTGTTTCCCTATGAACTTCTGTACCTCGAATGGCCTTTCTTATTTCCATAGTGACATTTTGGCTCAGCCAGTCTTAATCAAAGCACCCCAAATTCCAGTACTGCCATACATGCAATCTTTCAGTGCCCTGGAAAACTATAACCCCAAATTGTAGCAATAAAGGGTCTGGGTTTTTCTTTTTAGCACACTTTAAAAATACATCAGTGATTTTTCTCAAAATATCCTTGGAACATGGGCATTGGACAAACAAAGATGGCCTCACTTTATTAATTATTCTAGTTTAGTTTATTGATCCCTCTTATTGTCATGAAGGATGGAAATAGCTACGCATCTGGTACAAGACTGTGGCTTATGCTTTTGATTCTAGATGTCTTAATTGATATAATGACTCTGATATGTTTTAGGCTATTGAGGATGGTACCAGTTCTCTGTGCAAGTCAGATACCATCTGGGGACTTGATTCCAGTCTGAGCACCCCTTTTAAGAGGGACAGAGACATGGTCACTCTCATAGCCAGTCCTCAACATTGATTTATGTTTGGTTCATTCTTTGGAAACAAGCACCAGCAGGTGTATCTCCTGGCTTAGACCAGGGTTAGGATCAGAACAGGCCAGAGTCTCATCTTCTAGCCCAAAGATGAAAATATTAGGACACAGGACCTCTTCAGAAAAGGTGAAGGGACTAAGGGTCAATAATGAAATGTGTTCTGAACTTTAGAACTCCCCTGGCCTGAATAGCTTCTGTCCAAGTTCAGGGAAGAGAGTTTGTGGAGGGACAAGAGCAGTCCTAACTGCCTGCCTTGTTGCAGGGTTGTTCTGTTCCAGACTGTTCAAAGGCTTGTTCTCCGCCTCCCTGAAGGACAGAATCAAGATGTGTGTTTGAGCTGCAACCCAAAGAATTTTGGTTACAAAGAAAAGTTCTTTGGAAAAACAACTTCCCAATAGCTGCCTTCGAACTCTTTCTTTACTATTTTCTCTAAATGTACAGTCAAATCTACCTGCTCTGCATGATTTGGGATGGTCTCAATTGGGTCCATTAAAAGTCCAAATACATTTTCTGGAAAATATTTAAGACTAGCAAAGAGTAGAAGGAGCAGCTGGCACCTTCTAGAAGTCTCAGTTTTCACCAGGCTACACCCATAGCTGCCTCTGGGCTTGTATGTTTAATAATAACACTCTGTATTAGCTAGGGTCCCTGCAGGAAACAGAATTTATCCAAGATGGTCCAAATGAAGACACTTTAATGAAGCAGCTACTGTAGACTATGTGGGCTAAGCAGGGCTAAGGAAGCAAACACAGTCTGCCAGAGTGTCCAGGGAGAAGCGATGGCAGGAGACCACTGCCACTAAGGACCAAAGCACCCGGGGCAGCACATGAAGTTACCTGAACCCAGTGAGAGCAAGAAGAGTGAAAGAGGTGACGTCTATCAGGAGCTGTAGGGACAGTGCCAAAGCAGAGAGGCAGCAGGGAAAAAATCCTTGATTTTGCTCTTCTCCTACCCACTGAAATCCTGCTGGTGACTCACGTTGACCAAAACCAGCTGGAAGCTGGCAAGGGAGTCCAGAGACCATCCTTTGTGGTCTACCTGCTGGGGCACAGAGCCAGGTAGAAATGGTCAAAGAATGGAGAGATTTGGAGGCATATGTCCCATTCCTGCTCTCCTGATTTCAGAACCAATGCAGGAGAATCTGTGAGACTGAAAGGCAGAGATTCAGCGTTCAGCCTTGGTACTGCTAAGCTAGTTGGAGAACAAGGCCTTAAGTCTGTGGCCTTGGTACAGATGGACAACTGCAGTGTCCCCTTTGGGACAGGTGCCTCCCAGTCTGCAGAGAGTTGATCAGCAGCCTGTGGCCTGTGGACAGGCTGGCTCTGGCAGAGGGAGAGGAAGGGGCTGCTCTGAACAGTCTCAGCTCCTTTTCCCAACTTCCCCCCAACTCCCAGGATTTACTTTGCTCCATTCCCTGGGGGGTGGGAAAGAGACCTGGAGTGTGGCTCTAGTGGAGCTCCTTGCACCAGGAGGGACATATCAAGCCAGGGACAGGGACACATGTACTGACCTACTGCCTTTCCTTCCAGGGCACCTGCGTGAGCTGTTCCCTGGTGCACTGGAGCAAATGTCCTGCCAACTCGGAGCCCACAGTGAGTGTGACAGCTTTCTGAAACCACACCTCACCCGAGCAAGCCCACTGGTGTGGTTTCTCAACTTTTCTGCCTTTCTTCTTTAAAAGATATCAATTGCTAATAAGATTTGCTCTTAACCTATTATTACATGGTGGGATGGTAGAAAGAGAACCCTCAGACCTGTGTTTGAATCCTTGTTCCCTGATCCTAGGCGAGTTGTTTAACCTTTTTGCTCTGATTTTCTTCATCTGTAACTAATAATAACAATGACAACAACAATAGGATTAGCATAGATTTAAAAAAAAAAGCACAATTCCTAAGTCAAGTAGCCATTCAGCTCCTCTCCACTTTTCCCTCTTAGATAAAATCTAGTGTTTGTGTTTGCTCTTCCCAAGCATAATTCTGAAGAGAAATAGAAGAAACATCAGGAAAATGATACTGGGACTATCAAAAGCTTTCAAGTTTGATTGAATTCTGTGCATTTATTGAGGATTGCTCATGTATTACACAGTGCTGGGTTGCAGAGGCATAGGATGAATAAGATTTATCCTATTCATCTATATTATGATATAGATTTATATATTGATATAGATTTAGATTTATATATTTATATATATTTATATAGATTTAGATTTAATATTTATATTAATCTATATAGATATAGATTTATATGTTTATATATTATATACTTTATAATCTATATATTATATATAGATTTATATTATGATATAGATTTTTTTTTATTTGTTCTTGGGAAGCTCCATTTAAAAAGGAAAACAGACCATCATACAACAATCTATACTTTCTATGCCAAGTACTCTCCTAGTTGCAAAAAGCAAAGTGTTCTAAGGTAAAAATGATGATAGAAATTTCTGCCTGTGAGTTCATCATAAGAAAGAACTTGCCAACCAGAAGTTTCATTAAACTGATTAAAGATGATTGCGGAGGGTGATGAGCTCTTTAATGTAATCCTATTATGAAGTATTTGATAAAAACAAAACATTAAATTAAATAGGCACAGGTGTTCATATATTTACTGTGCTGGTGTTCATATATTTACTGTGCTTGGTGAAGCCATCACCCCTGCATTCTTCAGGATGCCACCAGCCAGGGAACACAAGAGGGAGGAGAAGAGGATGTGGTGTTGGCTAATAGCACAGTGAATGCTGGGTGCCAGACATTGTTCTCAATGCTTTATGCTTTGTGCAGCAATCTCTTGAGGTAGGTTTATTATCATCATCACCAATGCATGATTGGAACTAAGGCAAGGAAGCAAAATACCTTACACAAGCTCACACAGCTGATGTGTGGCAGAGCCCTGGTTTGTTCTGCATGTTGAACCACCATCCTAGATTCCATAGGAGCCAAAAGAGCCCCCAACTCATTCCTCCCCAATCCCATGATCCACACCTGGTTAATTATCCTAAGACCCAACAAGAGGACTATAATGTTCCCTCCTCGGTGACCTCAGAATTCCTTCATATATCTAAGATTTTTGGATTTTATACCCTGGGAAGATCTCATTTCTCTCTCCTTGAGCAAGAGCCTAAGATGAAGGGGTAAGTTCGACATAAACATTTATCTAACACAAAAATTTGAGCCAGGGAGGGACTAAATTCTTACAAAAACTTGTTATGAGCATTATTGTCCCATTTCACAGATGAGACCGCTCAGGCCCGCAGAGACCACATGACTTGCCTATGCTACTAAAGTCAGTAGGTGACAAGACTCACTCTCTGGACCTTATACTTGCAATGTTTCCTAGGAAAATGATTTAACCTGTCTGGGCCTTGGTTTTAGTTTCCTTATCTATAAAAAAGGCATGAAAAACATCCAGATGGAGTTGAAGAGTGATGCACTCATACGTGCAATGTGCCTGGCCCACAGTAAGTTCTCAGAAGTGGTGGTTCTAGACAGTTAGGGCTGGGCACCAGGGCTTAGAGAATGGACGGGTGCATTTTAATCCGCCCCCACTCCTAAAAGAAAAACTCAGACTATCGATATTTTATTTGGCGGATTGTTCCACGAAGTATAGATAGACTTTTTACTGGCTCCAACATTTCTACAGGAGGAGATTAGGGACAGCTGTAGATTGGAAGGAGAAGCTAGGCCACACCCAGGATGGACAGAAAATGATTCCTGGGCAATTAAAGATGTCTTTTGTGGCATGAGACAGGGCGTTAAAGGTACATGAGCCATGGAAGGTGCAGACTCTGTACCCACCGACAAGGAAACAGGCCTAGAGAGTGCCCAGGCTCTGATAGGTGTTGGTGTGGTCCAGAGCAATCTCCTCATGAGTGGCAAGTGCGTGTAGAAGCTGAGTGAGGCCCGGAGGACCTTGTCCTGCAGACTGCCTCACTTTCTCGGCTTTCTTCCAGGCACTCTTCACACACAGATGTGTCTACAGAAGCAGGACAAGGAGCCTAAAGACTGGCTGTGCCCAGTACTGTAATGCCACCATGAAGGTGAGGAGCGTGTGGCCAAGGGACTGGGCCAGGCCACCAGGGCAAGGCAACCCCAGGGCCATGCTCTTGGGCCCCAATCTGCATGGTCATAGGTGGCCCATGGGGCGATGTCTTCCTGCAGGGGAACCGAAGGCTGGATTCTCTACATGGTGGCCAGGCAACCTCCCCACTGGCGTCACACTGTCCCTTAACACACAGCCCACACTCCAAACACCCCACACCGTGTGGTTCCCCCCTCTGCCTGTGGCTCTGAACTGCCTCTCGCCCTCATTCCTACCTGGACCACTTGCCATCCCCTCCCTCAGGGTACACTTCCAGATTTCCCTGGGGCTGACGCATGTTCCAAGCCTCCACTAACTGTCACTGCCTCTGTCCCCACTCAATCTGCAGTGGCCTCCCCAGCCCCACCGTCCAACCCCTGGCCCTACCTGCCACCACTGTATTATAGTACTTTGTTTTCCCAGCACTCACCATCCTCCGAAATGATCTTCTCTGATTTTTTCACTTGTTCATTTACTTACTGTCTGTTCCCTGGCTTAGACCGTTGGCCCCATGAGAGCTCGAGCCATCATCTTTCTCCTTCGCACAGGGTCAGGGCCAGGCTGGCAGCCACGGGAGGTGCTCAGTAGACTCGTGGTGACCAGATGGCTGAGTACTAGCCATGCCATCATCTGCCAAAGGAAAAGCCACGCTCATAAGGAAGGGCTGATATGGTTTATTACAATAATGGGAATTAAAGCATATCCCCTTTGAGGAATCGGAGCTCTGCTTGCAATTTCAAAGCGCAACATGCATTTTGTTTCTCAGATACCAAAGTGCTGCAAAGGTTTCTACGGGCCCGACTGCAGCCAGTGTCCAGGAGGCTTCTCGAATCCATGCTCGGGAAATGGACAGGTGAGAACGACAGTCCATAATGCACACTTTTTCATGAACGCTGAAGGCCGACCTTTCTTAAGTCAAATAATAATTTTTAAAACTGCTAAACCAAAGAGGGATACAATGCCAGCCTCCAGTCCCAGGAAATGAAAGAAACCAATCAGTTACTAAAAGGACAGAAGGTGTCTGCAGTAGAAGGACTTGGTCTTGGCAATGGGAGGATGGAAGGGGGAGGGTCCAGTGATGTCGCTTCTAGTCTCTGCTTTCCTTGGCAACTCCCACTTTCCTTGTGGGAGACATCAGGATTGACCTGCACTGGTCTCTGAGATGCCATCCAGGACTAAGATTTTATGATACTTAAAAAAAAAATTTTTTTAAAGCACTGCCCAGTCATTGCCTTTTTAACTATCTGTAAAACCTAGTGAAGTGATGAGGCCAAAACTTAACTCATCTAGCTTGGAGGCCAAAGCTAAACAAACAAAGGTAATAGTACCTGTGATTCATATGGGGAAATTATGGATCTGTGCATTTGATAAATCCACATCTAAAATATGGTTCTTCCAAGGGGAAAGAAAACCTATACAGCCGTGAGTGGGGACACCATGCAGACAGGGAGGACAGGGAGAGGCCAGTCTAAGGACTGTGGGCATGGGGTCGGAAAGGCAGTGGTGCCCAACTCTGATGCACATCGGGCAATATAAACCTGGCCTTGCCTGGGCTGGGGAGGTGGGAGGAAGGTATGTTTACCACTGAAGAGAGAAAACACCACAGCGTGGAGTCACAGAGCTAAGTGAGGATGCAGAGAGAGAAAGGCCAGTCACTCACTCTAAAGGGCCCTGTCTTACCACTTATCCCATAAGCGTTGCTTGAAGGTTCATGGTTCATCATCATGACCTCCCTTCAGAGACTTCCCTTAAAGTCTAAGTCCTGGCTGGGGATCCCCAAGCTGGTCACTGTTTTAGCATCCAACCCGACCCCAACACGACTCAATTTTCACAAGGAGTTCCAAAGAGTCATTTCAAGTGAGATTGAACCTGAGTTCCAAGAAGTCAGGCCATGAAACGAAAAATCTAGATGAACGTTTCCTCGCCGGCATGTGTCCTAACAGCCCATGGGGCCTGCCTTTGCTCCCAGTGTACAGACGGCCTCAGTGGCAACGGGATGTGCGTTTGCAAGGATGGCTTCCAAGGCTCCCAGTGCCACTTCTGCTCCGATCCCAATAAATATGGACCTCAGTGTGACAAAAGTAAGTGGCGCTTCCAGAGCTTCCTTCCACTCCTAAGCAAGGGTCCCCCTGCGCTGGTGCAAACTGCTGGGGCAGGCCTGGTGTCTTGGAACCCCTTTGCTTGGGGATTGCCATCATCCGGGGGCATTTCTTAAGCTCTGATTCTCAAACTAGAGCTTGTGCCAGAGGGCTGGGTCCCACTCACAGAGTTTCTGATTCAGCAGGCCTGGGTGGAGCCTAAGAATCTACATTTCTAGCAAGTTCTCAGGGAATGCCAACACTGCTGCTCCAGGGACCACACTTCAAAAACCACTTTCTCAAGATTTCTTCACATACCAGAAGTGATAATGGGTTCAGTATCAAGAACAGATTCCCTCCCTACCTTTCAAGCAGACCTCTCCCATCAGCTCCTCCATGTGTAAGATGTGTGACTTTGCTTGGGCAAGTCACTATACCTTTCTAGGCCTCAGTTTCTTTATCTGTAAAATGGGGGTGATAATAATAGTAAGTGCCTTGTAGGGTTAGTACAAGTTATTAATGGAAAGCACTTGCCCTAGAACAATGCCTAGCACATAGTATGTGCCACAAATAAGCTAGCTATTATTTATCATCGTTGTTGCTGTTATTCTAAGTGCAGCACTATAAATATCAAGAAGCTTATAGAACATGTAGAAAGTTCTACAACAATAGGTATGCAACAAAAATGCATTTATACAATCTTAGAAAGTACATTATGTTCTTTAAAATGACTCCCTGTGTATATTTAAATATATGTGTAGGCTAGGTGTGGTGGCTCATGCCTGTAATCCTAGCATTCTGGGAGGCTGAGGCGGGAAGATTGCTTGAGCTCAGGAGTTCGAGACCAGCCTGAGCAGGAGTGAGACCCCCATCTCTACTATAAATAGAAAGAAAGTAGCCAAACAACTAAATAGAAAAAATTAGCTGGGAACAGTGGTGTGTGCCTGTAGTCTCAGCTACTCAGGAGCCTGAGGCAGGAGGATCGCTTGAGCCCAGGAGTTTGAGGTTGCTGTGAGATAGGCTGACCCCACAGCACTCTAGCCAGGGCAACAGAGTGAGACTCTGTCTCAAAAATAAATAAATAAATATGTATATTTTGGCTGTATATTTCTAAGATTAGAATTTAATAATAGAATCAAATGAATAGATAAGAGCTTGCTATGGAGTCAGACCAACCTGAATTTAAGTCCCCACTCTGCAACTTACTGACTGTATGATCTTAGGAAAATGTCTCTCAATTTCTCCAGCTATAAAATGAAGATCATGTTGGCACTTATTTTATAGATCATTGGCAGGATTAAGTTAGACCATAGATTTGGGGCTTTTGCCACAGAACTTGCACTCAGCACGTAATCAGTAAACAAAGCCACTCTTGTCACTGTCACAAAACACGTACCCTTCCCTGCTCCTACCTCCTTTGATCTCAGAGTTCCCTCCCAAGATGGACAGGAAGCCAGAGCACAGCAGGGTCCGGGCCGCTGAATCCTATTCCAGTGTTCTTTTTGCCAAATTAGATTTCTGAGGGAAAAAAAAAAAATAGGGGTTTATTCCAAGACCAAATGACATTGACATTGGTTTGAAGCTAGCGGGACGGGATGCTGAGGCTGGGGGGTGTGGGCTCTTGCGCCTCTAATCCCAGGCCTGTGGCTGCCCACGATCTCATGCCTGGTCTTGCTTCTTGGAAAATAAGCCCTGACTTACTTAGCATTGTATAAAAATTCTTTTTTGTTTCAAATCCAGCTGTGATTTTCCAGCCTCCCCTTATTCGTGTCTGTCTTTTCTTTCCTGGTTGTTGGCTCCACGCACCCACGCTAATTCCTCTCCCATCAGTCCCTCCTGGGGCTAGATCCCAGCCTCCTTCACTTCCTGTCGTATCTCAGGGACTCAAATCCTCACCACCTTCCTTTGAGACGTTCCCTATCTTTCTTTTCACTCCCACGTGTGTAGAAGGCTGAATTTGACGAGCTGGCTCATGCTGCAGTTTTTAAATACCTATAACCAAAAGCAAATTAAGCAGCTAAAGGTTAAAATGATAATAGGGAAGTGGAAACACCAGTTAATATAATGGTCAACTGTGGTTTACATATAGTCCCTAATAGAAATGGACTTTGAAACCCAGGTTCAAATCTCTGCCTGGAAACTTCGCAACAAGCTGGAAATTTGCCTTACTTCCTTGGCTCTCAGTTTCCTCAACTGAAAAATGGGGATTATAAAAGTATCAATACCTACCTCCTGGGACTGGGGACTGATAATGAGATGGTGCGTGTGAACGGCTGACCCAGAGTCTTGAATGGAGTCAGTTGCCCACATACTGCCTGTTAGTTATCACTGGTCTGCTGGGATAGAGTTGTGAGCTGCACGTCAGGGCCCCCCCCAGCAAGAGAAATCACTACTTCTATTTGTGCCAGAATAGCTCCTGAAAGGTGAGGCACTCACAGGCTCCAGGGGTCCTCAAACTTTTTAAACAGGGGGCCAGTTCACTGTCCCTCAGACTGCCGGAGGGCCTTTGGAGCGCGTGGTGCACATTCCACACATGCGCACTGTGGCCCTGGAACTAGTCGGCTGCTAAGCAGGACAGGCAGCGGCGGCAAAAACACCTGGCGGGCCGGATAAATGTCCTCGGCGGGCCACATGTGGCCTGCGGGCTGTAGTGTGAGGACACCTGGCCGCTAAATAGTCCGACAAGGAAGTAGTTGAAAATTGAGTTCCTCGGCCTCTTTTGCAGCATCTCACCCACCCCCTCCCCGACATTCCCTCACACCCACACACACACCCACACACACACACACACGCATGCATGCATGCATGAGAAGTAGCCGGGCCGCATTCTTCTGTTCCTGGGTGGGGAAGTCACCAAAGGCCATCCCAGGCCCTGAGAAATGGCTGAGACCCTAAGAAACAGCAGCCCAAGCCATCCCCCAGTTCCATGTCCAGGCTCGGCTTTGACAGGAGTGGGAGTGGAGGGGGTGGTCGCTGTCCCCCAGGATGCCCTGCTTCCCCACTCGGCTTGTTCCCCAAGTCCTGCCGTGCCTCCTCCTCCTCTTTCAGAATGTCTGTGTGTTCATGGAACATGCGACAACAGGATAGACAGCGACGGGGCCTGCCTGGCCGGCACGTGCAGAGACGGCTCCGCTGGGAGACTCTGTGACAAGCAGACCTCAGCCTGTGGGCCCTACGTTCAGTTCTGTCACATCCACGCCACCTGTGAATACAGCAATGGGACAGCCAGGTGGGTCTGTGAGGAGAAGGCCCTTAACCACTTGAAGCCACCGTGTTGCCTGCAGATGGAGCCAACCTATATCTCAGATCTGTAAACTAAGGCCTGTTCTCTCCAGCTGGCAGTGTGGCTTTTGTGGACAGAACCTCAAATTGCAGCACCCTTTGCTTTGAAACTTACCAGCTGTGTGACCTTGGGCAAATTACTTTACCTCTCTGAGCCTCACTTTCCTTGTTAGAACAATAAAGATGATGGTGTCTACCTAGCAGGGCAGTTATGAAGAGTAAAAGAACTATATGGAAAAGCACCCAGCACCAGAGCAAGCACATCACAGGTGTTCCTTTATGGAAGCCAGTAATTGCTATCATCACACATGTGAAAGAAATGAAGATTTGTCCACCAACTTTGCAACCTTTTAAAATGCCTTAACTTCCTAAGGCTATTAATAAATAGGCTTTAACCTTCCCCTGTTAAAGGCATCTTGCAAGAAATTGGATCTTCAGGCAATAGATCAACATTTTGTTTCCTTAATGCTAACATCTGCAGTGGGTTTGGGGAGGGGAGGGGAATGCCGGAGGAAATTTTCCTCTCTGGGAATATCTGGTTATTTGCTTACTTGTTTTGGTCTGCCTCCCCCACTAGACTGCAGACTACCTGAGGCCACAGGCTGACTTTTGTTTTCCATAGTTTACGATAGAAATGCATTTTCCTAAGGAGTTAGAATCTACACCAGTGCACAAGGCAAAAGGCACATGTAATCAAAATTACCCTTACAACTTCCTAAATCACCCGCAGAGGCCTGTTGATATGGGTCCGTAGGTTTCTATTTTACCTTGGGTAAGTCAAACCTGCAACGGATCAACCTGTTTCTTCATTTGGACACCAGCTGAAGTGTTTAGTTCCTCTAGGAAACTTGATGCATGAAAAATGTTTTTGTTGATTTTTGTGAAGCCCATGAGTGAATTGCAATAGGGCATGGGGACATGATGGGGCCACACGCTGTCCCCAGCATCTATCACAGGGCACTCAATACGCATTGGTTAGACCAATCAGTGAATGAATGGCTCACATTTAGTAGTGACACGTCACCACGGGACATTTTGAGAGGCGTGTCTGAAAGGGGGCTGGGTCAGGAAATTATGTCGGCTCACAGAATGAGGCACCTGAGGATGCTGTGTTTAGGGGAAAAATATATATATGTATGAGGGACCAGAGAAGAGAGAAGTCTCACCTGTCATTTTCAAATATTTTAAGAGTTGTCACATAGGAGAAAGGGCAGAGCTGTTCATAACTAGCATTGAGCAGAAAGACTTATAAAGAAGCAGGTTCTGGTCCAATAAGAGCAGAAATGCCGCCAGGTGTGAGGACTTACGGAGCGTGGGTGCTCTGCTAGAAGCTCCGCATGCATCCACTCATTCCATCTTCACCACAGCCTTATGCGGGAGGGGTTATACCCATTTTCCAGATGTGGAGACAAAGTCCCCCGGTTGTTAAAGGACTTGTGCAGGGTCACACACAACTGCTAAGGATGAGGCCTGGGTTCCCAGCCAGTTGTGTCTGACGGCAGACCCCAGAAGTATCCCTGACCACATTTGGACCCTGGCTGCTTCTGCTCGAGCAAACCGTCCAGCCCGCTGGCGGTGAACCGCTTCACCGCTGGCTGGCAGGCCCTCTGCTGGGTGGGTGGTGCTTACATTTCTGGGGCTGATTTTGTGCACTTCTCTTTGCAGCTGCATTTGCAAAGCAGGCTATGAAGGAGATGGAACTGTCTGCTCCGAGATGGGCCCTTGCACGGGATCAACCCCAGGAGGCTGCAGCCGCAATGTGAGCGTTGGTCTTCATTTCCAAGCTGCCTGGGTTGTTTCTTGTTTGTTTGTTTTTGCAGTTTTGTTTGTTTGTTTAAGAAATCCTGAGAGAAGGCATTCCAAAAGGCAGTGTCTGATCACATTTCATATGCATGAAGCACTTGAATTTTAAAGACAGCTGCTGGGTACTTTCTGTGAGCCTCCACTTTCCAAATCCAGATGTGCAGGGGGCTTGAAAAAACACAGCATGAGAAGCAGATATTGAGATCAAAAAGTAATGCCTCTTGATTCAAACTTCATAGCTTACGAGGGACTTTAATGTACCTGATCTCATTTGCTCCTCCCACCAACCCGGTGAAGTCAATATTGTTATCCCCATTTTACTGATTAGGAAACAAAATCTTGGGGAAGTTAAGTGAATTGCCCTAAGTTCTATTGCTGTTTGGAGTGTAGCCAGAACACACTCTTGCTCTCACTAATGCCCCTCAAATGTCACCACCACCACCTGCCCCCTAGTCAACTTCCTTTCTTACCCTCGGGTTTAATAATGGGTCCCCTTGCTTCCTCTCTTGCCTACTCACAGTGCCTTGTCCACTCACAGCCAGGGTGACTTGAAGCAAGTCAGATCATGCTGTTCCCAGGCATAAGCCCCTCGGGTAACTCCCTGTGGTTCTGAGGATAAAATCTAGGAACAACTGCCTGGCCCCAGCCCACCAGATTCCCATTGGGTGAGCCCCCCACCCCACCCCCAGCCTCATCTCAACAACACACCTTGTACCTCTCTGTCCTCCTCCCCCTGCCTGCCCCACAGCCCCTGCTGTGGTCCTCCTGAGAGCCCCAGAGCTGGTATAGGGGTTAGGCTCCTCACCCCACGTTTCAGGGACCTGGGTCCATGCCTCTTAGCAGCTGCATGACCTTGGGCAACACCTGTTTCCTTCTGTAAAATAGAGATAGTAGCAGTTCCTTCCTCAAGATGATTGTTTATACCTGCAAAACAATAAAAACAGTCCCTGGCTTAATAAACAGCATAGTGATGTTAGGGGTGGTGGCCATTAGCTGGCCAGCTCCAAGCAATTTTGCTTTTTAAATCATCTAATATTTTCATTGATCTCAATGCAAGTTAAGCATTTCAGTCATTTCCACTGCGCCCAGTGCAAATATGTGTCTCTAGAACAAATCTCTGGAAATTCTTTTCTGCTTTCAGAATCATGTGGCTGGATTGCAGTTTCAGAGGCTTTGCTTTTATTCCCCCTCCCGCAGGCAGAGTGCATCAAGACTGGCGTGGGCACCCACGCCTGCATGTGCCAGCAGGGGTGGACAGGGAACGGGAGGGACTGCGTGGAGATCAACAACTGCCTGCTGCCCGGCACCGGTGGCTGCCACGACAACGCGACCTGTTTGTACGTAGGCCCCGGGCAGGTAGGTTGGACATGGTAGACAGCAAAGAGGAAGTAGGATTCCTGCGGTGACTTTTCTTTCTCCAAGACTCAGAAGTACTTTGGCTAGAACTTACTGCAGTGTTTTTATCATTTGTAGCAATGAGAATGGGTTCATTGTAATAACGAATCTATGATGAGGTATTATAATTATTATCCCACCTTATAGAAGAGGAAACTGAGGCACTGAAAGGCTAACTTGCTCATGTAACATAGAAAATACATTGTGGTGCAAGATTCACACCTAGGGTGATTCTTTCTTAGTCACCATCCTGGACCGTGCTCTATAGCTCATTAGTCACTTTCACTTACCCTCATTTAGTGGAGACCAAGGCAGAGAAGGCTACTGCTTAGAAATTAATCAGCTCCAGGGCAGGTTCTCCCAACTGCACTGGGATTCTGGCCATGGACAATAAGAGGTGACTAACAGGGGCCCCCTTCCCATCCATCCCTCCTGCTTCCACCTCTTGCTGATGGTAGGACCAACAGGTGTGTTCTAGAAGGCTAAGGAGGTCAGAAGACATGGAAGATGGGAACCAGGATTCGAAATCATCCCATATCTTTTGAATCTTGATATAACTTCTCATTTTCATATTTTAAGGCTGGACTTTTTTTAAAACCTCCAAGTTATTTTCTGCTGTTTGAGAAGCGTATTTCTTCCGTTGATGAGGGCCTAGCCTTGCTCACCATGGTGCCTCCCTTTTGGTCTTGAGCCTTTTGGTTCTTGGACCTCTCATTTCTGTGCAAATGTGAATAAGTACAGAAATACAGAGCTTGAATGGAACTTGATGGGCTATTAAAGCCCACCTCATGCCTTCTCTTTCCTTTGGGGAGGAATTCATCCAGACAGTGGAGATCTAGTCTGTTTAAAGATATCCAAGAAAGAAGTCTCGAGGACCTCCCTCTGCTGCTTCAGGCAGCTCTCCCATTCATTCCTCCTCCACTCTGTCAGGGATGAGTAATGGGGCCTCGGTCCCATGAGGCCAGTGCAGGGCTGGACGCTTGTGCAGGTACGAATGGATGGCCAACCTATGACTGTCAGAAGTGTTGGGGCCTCTCGGGGCCCATAGCTACTAGAGAAGGTGATCTGTGTGATAATCTCTCCAGGGAGATCCCCACAGGGGTTTAAAGGGTGGTAAACATGATTAGGAACAAGTGTTAAAAGATATGGAATTATTAATACTTGGCCAAGAGCATGGATGATATCACCCTAGCCCACTTCCCACTCCTGCTAAAAACTGATAGGAGATTAAAGCACCACCCCAGGCAAAGCCTCAAGTTTTCTGCATGTTTATATATCACTGGGGATTAATTATTTTAGTAGACCACAGTAGGTGCTTCCTGGGGAGGGACAGTTGGAGATGGAGCAGGGATGGGGGGTGGGATCGGTATCAGGAAGAAATCTTTTGGTTGTAACAGAAAACCCAATTACTTGTGCAGTGCTGGTGGGAATCTAAAACAGGGCAGCTGCTATGGAAAACAGTATGGCAAAAAAAATGAAAATAGAACTACCATATGATCTAGCAATTCCACTTCTGGATATATACTCAAAAGAACTGAAAGCAGGGACTTGAACAGGCATGTGTACACCCATGTTCATAGCAGTGTTATTCACAAAATAGTCAAAATAGGAAAGCAACCTAATGTCCATCCACGGATGGATAAATACAATAGAATACTAATCAGCTTTCAAGAGGAAGAAAATTCTGACATATGCTACAGGGTGAATCTTGGAGACATTATGCTAAGTGAAAGAAGCCAGACACAGAAGGACAAAGAGTATGTGTGACTCCACTTATCTGAGGTCCCTAAAGTAGTCAGATTCATGGAGACAGCAAGTAGAACGTGATTGTCAGGGGCTGGGGGTGGGGGAATGGGGAGTGGTTTCCATGGGTATGGTGTTTTGGTGTGGGAAGATGAAAAGTGTTCTGGAGACAGTTGGTGGTGATGGTTGTACAACAATGGGAATCTACTTAATGCCACTGGACTATACATTTTTAAATGGTTAAAATGGTAAATTTTATCTCATATTTATCACAATTCTTTTAAAAAAAGAAAGAAAGAAAACCCAATTAAAATTGGGTTAAAAAGAAAGGGGAATGTTTGGGCTCACATTCCTGTCTGGTCTACGTGTGGATCTAGCTGCAGCTACAACAGGATTCAGAGCTTAAAGGGCTGAATAAAAGGTCTGTTTTTTGGCCCAGCTTCTTCCAGGCTCCTGGGATGAGGGATGGTCTCCAACAGCTTCAGACTGACGCCATCACAACACTTAGTCAAGCAGACTAGAGAACGTTTTCTAGTAACTTCCCCTCAAACTCAGGATTCATTCTCTTTTGCTGATTCAAACTAGGGTGCTTTCACCTCTGTGTCCTCTTTTCCTGCCGTCAGCCCTGTAAGCAATTACAGAAATCAGGCCAAGGGTGGCCCAGGGTACAGAATGCAGCGATAAGTTCAGGCCAAGGCCCTGCGCCCCACCCTGGGGTGGAGGAATCAGCCACACATTGTCTTGTGCACCAGGAGGTAGGGAGAGATTGTGTTCCCAAAAGCCAAATGGGGGTGCAGTTTCTAGAAAGAGAGGGCAGACAAGATGAAACAGATGTTCACATATCCATTCATTCACCCATTCACTCATCCAGCATTTGGCCCTCACTGTGCCCTCTCCAGCTCAGCCACTGAGCTCAGTGGTGGACACAGGAGATTATCATGCCCAAGGCTTTCAGCCAGCCTTGGAGAAACACAATCTTGTGCGAGGTGACAGACAAGCATATGGCACACGCATGGTGCAAAGTGATAAAATGTAAAAGCCACAAAGAGTAAGCACCGTTGTTCTGTTGTTCCACAGCATTTAAGGGCCACTTTCCTATTTATCCTTCTGATTTCTCCGACAGGAGAACCTCCTTGTGGGTCTGGAGGAATTTAGTTTTTAAATGTGGCCCCAGCAGGAATCCTAATCATGAAAAAGCTCATTAAAGTCTTAAGTCTTGCCAAGCATTTAGTGAATGATTGCATTCATTTTGACTCACTTGAGTTGGAAGATTGCATTTGAGAAAAGGACAAAAAAAAAAAAGTCTTGGTATGTGTATTAGTTTTCTAGGGCAAACTAGGTGGTATAGAACAATGAAAATGTTTTGTTTCACAGTTTTGCAGGCTGGAGGTCTGAGATCAGGGTGTGTTGGCAGGATTGGTTCCTTCTGAGGGCTGTGAGGGAGAATCTACCCCATGCTTCATGCTTCTCCCCTTCCCAGTCTCGGGAAATTTGCTGGCGATCCTTGGTGCTACGTGGCTTATAGACACATCACCCTGATCTCTGCCTTCATGTTCAGATGCTATTCTCCCTGTGTGTGTGTCTGTCTCCAAACTTCCCCTTTTATAAAGATACTGGTCGCACTGGATTCAGGGCCCACCCACCTTAACTAATGACATGATAGCAACCCTATTTGCAAATAAGGTCACATTCTGAGGTACTTAAGGTCAGGACTTCAATGTATGAATTTGAGGGTGAAGGGATACAATGCAACCTATGCCAATATCTACCCCATCTCTGCTCTGTCCTCCTTTCTGCAGACAGACCTGAAAAACACCCTGATGGGGGAGGTAAAGGAAGAGAAGAGTCTCTCTGTGGCATTATATAAGAAACAGAAGAGACCACATCTAGGATTGCCCTCAGCTGGTACTCATTGTCTTGAAAACGTTTAGACATTCCAATAGGCACAAATCCTTATTACCAGGAGTTTTACTTGAAAAACACAAACCACGTTTGGACCAACTATGCCAGGGAGTGGTCAGAGTTGGAAGTGCATGGAGGTGACACCCAACACCAGGTGGAAAAGCTTAAACTCCCTTGTTGATAAGGTCTTGCTCTACATATACAGTGGTAGACATGTGCTTCCACAGATGTTATACCCGTATATAGGATACACACATTTTCCTTATAAAGCATAATAGCAGATAATACTTATGCTTTTAAAGATAAAAATCCACAAATAGAGGTTCTATTCATTTCTTCCCACAGCCTTATGGGTTGTCTTGTTTCACGTCTGGGGTGCATGTATCTACTTTCAAGACCAGTCCTTACATAACCCTTCTCCAATCAAACACACATGCTTTCCCACCTCTGCTCATTTCTCCTAGCATTTGCCCTAGACTCGAATGCTTCCCCTACCTCTCCTGTCCTCTCCCAAGGCCCAGCCAAGTCCCCCTTCCCAGAACATTCCCAGCTGATCCCACTCTTCTGATCAACACCAGTCCTCATCACATAAGCATCTCATGGGCCAGTTAATCCATGAAACTTACACTATTTCTTGTTTTCCAGTGTTTTCTTAAGGTTGGACTCTTCCTATTTACTTTTTATGGACTTATGCTTTGTCTTCCTCTAGGTTCATTGCTAGTTCCATAATACCCATTTTTTTAATTCATTGAAGAAATTACTCCTTATAAAATTATGTTTTAAATTTCAAAACATTGCATAATAATAGAAAACATATTGGAAAATAAAATTGTAGGGAAAAAATTAAAATCACTCATAGTGGACCCCTAGTGTATGGGGCAAGTGGGGGACTCAAATCCTGCCTACACATTTCTCCCCAAAGTATATGTGCTGCTGTGGCCTAAACTGTCACAGAGGAAGGGGTCCTTTTTTGTTGGGTGAAGGTGCTGCCCACCTGCTGAGCCCTGTGCCTGTGGGCTGTCCATGTAGAGGTGACACCTTCTTCAAATGCACTTCCTCAGAGGGGTTGTTTTTTCTAAATTGAGCAAAGGGCCTCACAGGCTAGCAATGGCTTCATGCATGGATCTCCACCAAGTGCATACCCCACAGCTTGCCTAACCTTCCTCTTTTTGGTAGAAGGGCCAACTTTTCCAATGTGATTCTTTCTAGGGTCTAAGTTTTCTCTGAGACTACCTCCATAGGCCCTTCTGGGACAAAGAATTCAAAAAAAGGGTAGCAAGAAGCTATCACATTGGAACATGCAATGTAGAATATGGAGACTAATAACTCTAGAATCTGAGTGTAACAAGCAAAAGATACTAACACTATTCTCTACTAGGGCCAAGCAGCTATGGTTTCCATAGTTCATTTTCCAGTGCCATGTGAGGGCAAGGCATGGAAGGTACTTGCTTTCAATAATCCCCTTTGACTCTGTTCTTGGAATTACAGAATGAGTGTGAATGCAAGAAAGGATTTCGAGGAAATGGGATTGACTGTGAACCAGTAATTTCATGTTTGGAACAAACCGGAAAATGTCATCCATTGGTGAGTTACTTGACTTTTTTGTTGTTAATAACCAAGAAAAAAAATTTTAAAAGTGCTTGAGGGAGGGAGGGAGGGAAGAAGGGAAGGAGGGAGAGAGGGAAGGAGGGAGGGAAGGAAGGAGGGAGGGCGGAAGGAAGGAAGGAAGGAAGGAAGGAAGGAAGGAAGGAAGGAAGGAAGGAAGGAAGGAAGGAAGGAAGGTAGGTTGGTTGGTTATTTCTTGTCCAAGCCTCATAATGAACAAAATCTTTTACCCCCAAAGGGCATCCCTAAGCAGAACATGAGTAGCTATTGCATCTTTCACTTCATTCCAAAGCTTGGAAGAACCATCATACGATTTCCAGATAAAACACAGGATTCCTGGTTAAGTTTGTATTTAAATAAATAACAAATAATCTTTCAACACAAGTCTCAAATTTTGTATGAAGAGAAATGTATACTAAAAATTATTCATCGTTTACCTAAAATTGAAATTTAACTAGTACCATGTATTTTTATTTGCTAAACTTGACAACTCTAAACCAGCAGGACAGTTTAAAGGGTAACTGGACTCCCATTTTCAATGTCATAACACAGTTTTACCCACATTATTGGTGAAAATGCACATTCAAGAGGTGCTCGTGCCTTTTTTCTAAATTTTGGAAGAACAGACAAAGGTATTAGAGCTGATCACGTTCATGTTTTTAGAAGAACATCACTAAGCACCAAACATCAGAACCAATGAAAACGACGCCTTAGTCACAGTGTTTCGGGTTACAAGTAACAGAATCCATGCAAATCAACTCAAGCAGAAAAAGAATTTGTTGGGAGTGGCCCTAGAGTAGCCGTGGAACTCCAGAGGCAGGAGGTACAGCTAGACTCCCCAAGGGTCCAGGATCAAGATGTGAAGACACAGAAATCGTCAGGATCAAAGCAGCTTCTTTCCCCAAACTTCCAAGATGATGTGATCGCTCAATTTACTTTTTTGCATTTATTTCCCATCTCTCTCTCCTAACTTTTAATGCTTCTCTGCACATCTTGGGGTAAATGGCTCCCCCACCACAAGTAATGTCCACTAACTTATCAGCACCCCACATCCCAACTCCAAATCACAGGAGAAAGGATCCAGCTGGCCCAACTGGGTCCTGGTGTCCTCATATGAGCCAGTCAATTATGGCCAGGAAGTGGGTTTGTTATGAACGTAGCTTCCAGGGCCCAGCCCAATATATGTGCAGGGCAGTGGACAATTCTCAGGGATAAAAAACTGGGGGGAGAGATACCCCCAAAGTATCTGTTCCCCAAGAATCACAAGAGCATTTTGCAAAGCTGAAGGGGCTCCAACACTCCTGCTTAATTTAAGCTCAACCGAGCCCTGACATTCCAAATGTGAATAATTATTGCAAGTGTCATTCCATTCCAAAGCTTGGAAGAACCAACACAGTGTTGCCAGATAAAATACAGGACCCCAGTTGAATTTGAATTTCAGATACACAAGTATATGCCAAATAATTTTTCACAGCTATTCCCCAAACATCATTGCATGGGATAAACTTATACTAAAACTTATTCATCATTTATCCGAAATTCCTATTTAACTGTGTGTCCTGTATTTTTTACATGCTAAATCTGGCAGAAATGAAAAGAATTTTATTGTGATTAAATAAGAGCTGCACCAAACATGTAAAGGGTCTACAGGTTACATCCACTATCTTTCAGCCCCATATTTGCAGCTCTCGCCTTAGAGCCTGTTGTCTCATAGTTGTAACTCAGGTCTAACACTTTGTAGAGGAAAACAAGCTATTTCTTTCACCTTGGTTTTATCAGGCAAGCTGCCAATTTTCTTCTGGTGTCTGGAGCTGTGTCTGTCAAGAGGGCTACGAAGGAGATGGCCTTCTGTGCTATGGGAATGCAGCAGTGGTAAGTCGTCTATGACAAACTCAAGTGCACAACAATAAAAGACAAAACCCTTAAACTCTTAGCTAAGATGCCTTTAAAGTGCTCTATCAACAAATCATTTGCTGTAGGAGATTTTACGTGAAGCAAGCTGCTTCTTGCAGATGACATATACACTCAGTGGGTCACACATTGTCTACAGGCTGAAGCGAGCTTACTTTTATTTGGCACCTTTTGTGTACCAAACAGTCCTGACTTCTCTTTCTTACCACTCTACCTCTTTCCACTCCCAAACTTCCCAAGTGAGCAACTAACTGGGCCTCTCCTGGGATTTCTGGGCTTTTCTGTCTGGGCCTCCTGTGGGTACCCAGAGCACCCTATGCTTACCCCTATCTGTGTGTGTGTGTGTGTGTGTGTGTGTGTGTGTGTACCTTCTGCATACCAGGCATCTTGCTAAGACCTTATCATGCAGTAGCAACCCATTTAAACTTCACAACAACCCTCTAAGTTTCATGTTGTTACTTTGCTCTTTATACAGATGAGGAAACTGAGAGGCTAAGCAAACCTTCCCAAAGTCCTCCAGCTCCAGGGTGAGGAATCCAGCCCATAGCTGTCTAAGTGCACAGCCCAAACACCCAACCACCAGTGTAGACTGCTCTATCCACACAGTATGGGTCACACCAAATCAGCACGGCACCTGCATTTATCTATTTCAACCATAAACTCTTGAGGAAACATCTTTGTCTTATTTCCTATGTCATTCCCATTGCTTATAAATTTTTGCCAAAATGAGAAATAAAGTCAACTGACAAATTTTCTCATCACTTACTTGTTCGGCACACTGCAGTTTGGTTTCTGCCCTCCTCTTAGCTGAAACAACAGGCCTAACGATCCCCTAGGAGCCTCACCCGAGCGCCTGTCCCTGGACTGCCTGCAGCATCGGACCCTTGGGAGGCCCTTCCCGCCTTTCCCTCTCACTGTTGACTGTGCCTTCTACTCACCATGTCAGGCCAAGGAGCTGTCTCCTGATACCCAGACCATGGAGCAGAGACCCCGGCATTTTCTCTGCACTGGCTATGGGTCACATTCCCTAAAACCCTAAAACCCTGCTTTCACGATGTCTCTTTCCTCCCACAAAAAGCAAGATGAAGTCCCAATCCTTGGCCTGGCCCACCAGGCATCTTTGCACAGACTCCACTCGCATTTCTTCCAAACAGTCCTTCCCTCCGGCCTAGCTGTCACCTTCCTGTCACCAGGCCTGGCCTCTGGGCTCTCTGCCATCAGTTCAGACCCAACTCAGCCCTTCTTTCCCTTAAAACATCCCATCGAAGGCATTACTCAAGCATCTCTGCTCTTGTATTTATTCATTCACTTACTAATTTCCTTTTTAACAAACATGCATTTGCTAACTTGTTTAATAACCTCAGTTACTCAGAATTGAAACAGCACTGAAATTTAGTATCTTTATATAAATTTGCAGATGATAATTATTGTTGCCATTGTATGGTATTTAATAGTTAAAAATTTTCCAGGGGGAAGGGCTTCATCATATTCATTTTTTAGGTAAGGCACTTGGGTTCTCCTAGAGTTTAAGTGACTTGCCCAAGGTCACACAGCCAGGAAATGGCAGATCCAGGAAACTGAACCCAATCATTTTTGAACTTAAAGTCCAGAGCCTTTTTTTTTTTTTTTTAACTCTGTGGCACCTTCAAAAATCACTACTCTTCTGGCAATGGTGGTCATCTTTTCAAGGCTAAACTTCCCCAGAACATCTGTAAATTGTGCAGGAGCAGGAGTCATCATTTCCCCTCAATATTTTACATCCTCCCTCACTCCACCCCCGTGCCAGTTGGGGTAGCTAGATATGTATTTTTTCCATGATGAATGAATTAAAAATGAGTGGCTAAAACTGAAATTACTGCCTGCCAGCCTCCATGCTAAGCACTTTAAAAACAATAACGCCTCTATTACTCACATTAACCTGTGAGATAGAGCTTTCATTATTCCCATTTTACAGATGAGAAAATTGAGGTCCATTAGGTAACTGGCTTAAAGAACTAGGAAATGGCTGAACCAGAACGAAAACTCAAGTGGTTTGATTCCATGTTCCCAGCCACTACTCAACAATGTCCCTGAAAGGGGACTATTTGCTGAGCTCTGTGACCCTCCATAGGGTCTGGGTGGCCGTGTTCTTACAACGTAAATTCTGATTTGAAAGAACTTTGGGTT